>PVIA01014204.1:0-28200 GCA_004024845.1 Tonatia bakeri
TTTTTTGAATTCTTGTTTCTTCATTCTTTTCAGTTTGGTTGTTCCTTTCTTCCTTCTGGTCCACTCCATTGATTTGAGTCCCAGTTTTCTTCCCCTCACTATTGTTTCCCTGTGTGTTTTCCTTCATTTCTCTTATCATAGCCTGCATTGGTTCATCTAATTTATGACCAAAGTCAACCAATTCTGTGAGCATCCTGATCACCAGTGCTTTGAACTGTGCATCTGATAGGTTGGCTATCTCTTGGTCACTTAAAAAAAATTGGTTCTGGGGATTTCAATTCTGTTTGAGCCATCTTTTTTATTTTACTTTCCTTTGGTCTGGTTGCAGGTGTTACGTATGGGCGGCGGAGCCTTAGGTGTTCACCAGGGCAGGGCACCCCAGTTGCTGGGTTGTGATGTTGTATGTGGGGGTGGGGTCTGAGAGGGAACAATGGTGCCTGCTCCACTCTCTGTAGGACTCCAGTCCCCTCCACTGCCTCCCACAAGCAAATTGGGCCCTTCCGGTGCTGGCTTCTGGGCAGGTGGGCTTGTGTACTTTCTTGGACTCTGTGGGTTTCCCCGAGAAGTCTCCCGTGAGGCTGAGAGAATCTCCTGGCCTCAACCTCCACAGGTGTTCTCAGTGGGTACTCTTAGGCTTTGTTTCCTGGCGGCGCTGGGTCCCTGGGCTGCGCGGTCCATGTCACTGCCCGTTTTGGCTTAGTTTGTCTGTGTGTGAATGTGTGGCTGCGGACGGCCAGCCACCCTGCGCCCCTCATGGGGTCTGCTAGTCGCCTCCTGCGCCCAGGGTCTGCCACCAGTCTGTCAGCTGTCATCTGCACCCTGCTTGCCTGCGTCTGCCATCCAGTGCTTCTTCCCCCGGGACCCCTTGACCCCTCTCCGCAGGCCTCGGACTCCGCCCCTCCTTACCGATCTGGATATTCGGTAGTCCGATTTCTGTTCAGTTCATTTCTCTCTGTTCTGGTTGTTTTTTGTTTCTCAATTTTTGTTGTCCTTAGTTTTGGTTGTGCGAGGAGGCACAGTGTGACTACCTATGCCTCCATCTTGGCCGGAAATGATCATAGTTATTCTTTAGAAAGGTTATTCTCAGAGTAATGATGTCTGGGAGGACAAGGGAAAGAAATACTGAAGATAGGAAAACCAATTAAAAGTCATCTGCAATAATCCAGTGTTGGGAACCACCCTGCCTGGTATCGGAAGCTGTAACCCCTGCCTAGGCTAAGGCTGAGGGAACAACCTTGGAACCGTAAGCCAGCAAGGAGACAAGCTTACCTCCCTGGTGAGAGCACTGCTTCTGCTCCTTTTATTTCATCTATAACTGGTCCCCAATGCTTGGTCGGTTAGCCAATGATGGGTAAGATTCCCCAAGGGGGAAATGACCTAAGACAGGCACAATCACATGGGAGGCCCCCAAGGAAGGACTATGGGGACTATGGCAAAAGGGGGTGAGGGACCCTCTTTGATGGACTCAGGCTTTGACAAAGCCTGAGTCTTCCATCTGCAAGAAAATCTCCTAATCTCTTGGCTGCCTTAGTTCCCTTGCTCCACCTAAGCCTGAAACAATGACAGGGTGGTGCCGCCCTGTGCTGAAAAGGGCGGGTTCCCTGGGTGATCAGGCCTAAGAAGGAATATATAGAATCCTGTGAAACCTGCTTTGTTTAGAATGCTCTCGGTTGAATGAGAAGGTTCCAAGGAGGAAGTAAATTTGTTCCTCAAAGTTTTACAGCTCTTTGACCCTGACTCAAAATAGGCCCTCAGAGTTCCTTGTTATTTGATCCATACTTTCCAGCAATGAGTAATGAGCTTTATCTGACTTCCTGTGTAAACGAACCCAATGAAAGCTTTTGAGGAAAAGGCTCTTGGTCCTTCTCCTTTGAGAGATCGGACACCTTTCCTCCCCAAGCAGATCATGTCTTGGTAGACTTATTCTCATCTGTGGCGGCCGGGGGTGGGGGCTCTGTGGGTGGAGCCCCCCCACAATCCAGGTCAGATGGTTCCCAAATTTCAGCACACATCAGAATCTTTTGTAGGTCTTGTTAATACACAGATTCCTAGCCTCACTATCAGAGTTTCAGATTAAATAAATTCGGGGCAGGGCTGATAATTTTTATTTCTAACAAGTTTCCAGGTGATCCTAATGCTGTTGGTTCACTTTGAGAACAACTGGTCCAGGCAAAGGAAAAAAAAAATGCTGGAACTAGAATGGTGGCAATAGGATACAAAGACAACAGAGTGGAAGAATCCACATATCTCAGTAATGTATAGAACATGGAGAATGAACTTGGTAATCTGAGATGACAGAATTCCTACCTGGATGTTTGGCGGTCCTATTAATAGAGGTAGTTGTAGAAGGCTATGTGGAGAGGTAGGTCAATGATGACTTTATTTTGTATATAACTGAATATGAGATGCTAGAAAAATAGAGATTCTCAGCAAACATTTGGAAATGTGGCTTCTTACTGTGAGAGCTTGGGGTGAGAAGGGTAAGTTCTAAAGCTATCAAAATAGAAGCAAGTTTAAGATTATGGGAACGATAGAGGCTACAGTGGGACTAAAAGGCCCAGTCCAAGATTGGAATTTTAGAGGCGCTTACCTTCCAGAACTGGGACAAACAGAAAACTGGAGTAGCCAGGAAGGTGTAGTGTTGCAGTGTGGAAGGGAAGAGAAAGGGTTAGAAAAGGGCTAACGTTGTTCAATCTTGCAGAAAAGATGACTACCTTCCAGTGTCATTAGACTGTGTGATGAGGAGGTAACTGGTGTCTCTTAAGGGAGAAATTTTGGCAAGGTGGGAGGGCAGAGGCAAGAGTACACAGCTTGAGGAGCAAGTAGATGGTTCCAAAGTAAAAACCATTAAAATCCACTAGGTCTTCATAACCAAACATAAACTTGGAACACCTTGGAATTCAGAAAATAATAGGGAAAAAAAGCACACAATCCTGGAAGCTCAATGTAAGTTCAAACATATGAGTCCTGGAAAGGAAGCACTAACTCCATATTTCTAGAGAGCTTGCAAAATCAGTATCTGGGAGTCTGGTGAAGCCAGAGAAGACTGTGATTAGCAGCAAGATGAGGGGACCAATGAAGATTAAGCAAGAAGTAGAGTAGTTGTCAGTATATAGAAATTCTATTGAGAGCACAGAAAAAAGAAACAAAAAATAGAAAAAGGGATACAGAGTGGCAATGGTAGGTTTACAGTTGTTCTTATGGAAAATAATACAGTAATTAATAAAAATAATACAAGAATACGTCCTGGCTGGCGTAGCTCAGTGGATTGAGCGCGGGCTGCGAACCAAAGCATCGCAGGTTCAATTCCCAGTCAGGGCACATGCCTGGGTTGCAGGCCATGGCCCCCAGCACCCGCACATTGATGTTTCTCTCTCTCTCTCTTTCTCCCTCCCTTCCCTCTCTAAAAATAAATAAATAAAATCTTAAATAATACAAGAATAAACTGTGTTTTGCACACTCACCACTGTAAACCTACTTTTGGACACCCTGTGTAATGTCATTTTTGGTGAACATTCATGTGGCTTCATTCTAAATAAATCAAACGATATATATAGGTAACTGTGATAGGCACGGTCAAATTGTTCTCCATAAAGCACAAAACTTACAAATAAAGTTATATCTACTTATACTCCCGATGTACGAGAGTGCCTATTTCTCCAGAGTATTGCCAGCTGAATGTGTTTCAGATGTCTTCATTTATGCCAATAAGATAAGTGAAAAATGGTATCTAAGTCCTGTTTTACTTTGTAATCATTTTATAAATAGTAAATGTAAAGATAAATATTTAAGAGAGTCATTTGTATAGTCTTTTCTGTGAGCTGCTTGTTTCTATTTTTTGCATATTTTCCTATTGAGATGTTTGTAGTTTTCTATTGATTTATGTGAGTTTAATTTATACTTATATACATATATATGGACAAAACTAGATTTACAGTTGTGAATACACAAAACACAGAGTTTATTCTTGTATTATTATTTAATTATTGTATTACTTTCTGTGTGAATAACTGTAAACCTACTTTTCCCCCACCCTGTACATAAAAAGTACATAAAAATCCAAGAGCTAGCCATTCAATGTAACACTGGCATCTGTAAAAGACAAATGAGGACACTCCAAATGTGTTGAGGGCCGCCCTGCCTGGTCTCAGGAAGCTGTGACCCTCTGTGACTTAGGCTGAGTGAGAGACCACCAGACCAGGAGCCACTAAGGAGACAAAACTTATTCCCCTGGCATGAACGCTGCCTGTTCTGTGCCTGGCCTTTAAATGCTAGATCAGTTACCAATGATGGGTAAGACTCCTTAAGGAAGGAGCAACCTAAGTCAGGGGCTGATCTCATAAAGGCCTGTGGAATAAGACTCACGAGACTGTGGAAATAAATGAAGGGGCTGTGGAAAGGAAGGGGTGATCATCTACCCCTGCCCCCTCTTAGCCTGAGTCTTTGTACTTAGATGTGAGAATTCCAAGTCTCCTGGCTGCCTCTGTCTTCTGCCCCTCTCAGGGCTTAGCAAACAGCCAAAGAGGGCAGCTCAGACCAGAGACTGCGGACCTCCTGGGTAATCAGGCCTAAGACATAGAATATGAAAGACCCTGTGAGATCTGATTGCTGGAGGATGCTCTGTAATTAGAATATGAAGTCAAGGGCAGGAAACAAATCTAAGCTTTAAGTCCTGTAGTCTTTTTAAATGATAAAATCCCAAAATCTCTGGCTCAGCATCCCAGTAGGAAATCTGCTAGCACTTTTCAAAAGCTTACTACTTATAATTTGCAAACTGTATTGGTATTCAAGAATAAAACCCTCTGGGACAAAGGAACAGGGCTCTCCCCACTAAGGGGTTAGCCAGGCACTCACCAACTTGGAGAGTGGCCACTCCTTTCCTGACTTCCTTACAGAAAACTGTTTCTGTGCATGATTATTTCTCGTGTTTCAACGAGCCGTTCACAGTGTGTTTAAGCGTGTCCATAGCCCGCCGAGAGAGCTGGGCGCTGCACGCTTCAGTCAGTTCGCTGAGTGTTTAAGCGTGTCCACAGTTGGCCAAGAGAGAGCCAGGCACCGCGTGCTTACACAAATGTATTAATATAGAAAGAGCTCCAAGATTTAAATTAAAAAACGAAAACGAGATGATTATCTTTGTATTAAGTTGTATGTGCAAAAACATACATCGAAAGGACTCACAAGAAACTAACACCAGTATGTGGCAGCCACTAACCGTGTCACTCAGACCTGCTGCATAAATGACTTATGACCACCCTGTGGCCCCTCTGCATATACCACCATGCTTGCAACTAGGCTGCCTTATTATACCTGAAAATGACCACAGAAAGATGAGGGTCCTAAGGCAAGCCCATTCCAGTAAACCAGGGGGCTTCTTGTACTAGAAACTCCCCCAAGGACCTGGCCAATGTTGGAACTGTGCTACAGGTTAAAACTCCTCCCCAATCCCCTTCTCTCTTCTTTTGCAAGTATCAGGCTGCACATCTAATCCTACTTTGGTGTTTGTTTCTTTGTGGACCATAGTTGCCTTTTGAGGGGTGGGAGATGAAGCAGACTTGGAGCCAGAACTATTATTTTTGAACCATATAAACTTATTATATATTCAAACATTAAATTCAAAATACTATCTAGGAATGTTTATCAATGTATTATTCTAGTATCTCCTGCAACAGAGTCATCTGTCCTGGGATCGGCCTATGATCCACTGGAAAGGTATATCTGTTGGGGAATCTAGGAATCTGTATTTAAAGATTCTCGCATTGTACTCTAATATATAGTTAAAGGACTAGAGGATTAAGCTATAAGATGAGCGTGGCCTGGACCAAAATATAAATGTGTAAAATGAACTGAAGGAACCAGAATGGCTGTGATACTTATATATCAATTAAATGATGCAACTTATTAAACAAAGAACACTTAGATTGGGAAGTAAAAAAGGTAGAAAGCAGAATTAAGCAGCCAATCACAACTTTCCAAGCTTTTTAATTTTTTTTATTTTTATTGAGGTATAATTAAAATATTATGTTAGTTCAGGTATACAACATAATGATTTGGTATTTGTATATATTACAAAATGATCATCTCAGTAAATCTAATTAAACATCTATTACCTCATTGTGTTTTTTCCTCAACACTCCCACCCACCCCAGCCATCCCCACCTCCCTCCCTTGATCCTACCCAAGATTTTTTATTTTTTTAAGACAGGGAACAATATTCAAAGTACTTCAGATATTCTAGTCCCACTGATAAATCCAACTCTCACCTAAGAACAATGGTTTGGGATGCCATTAAACATTAAGTTACCTCATTCCATTGATTTAATAATCATCCCACTAAGCAACTTTGTAATGATAATTTGGGTTTCCACATAGTTTTCCGCATAGGAAGATATTGATACTCACTAAAGAAAATAGAACTTTATTATATTCTTTAAGAGTATGAATAAGTGTATTTGACACATAATTTAGTTCATTCAAATTATGCCATTCTTTTTACTTACTCTTCATGTCTAGAAATGCTTGTATTTACTTTATTTTCATTTTCTTCTAATTACCTGACCTATGATGTTTTAATAAATAATCAACTCCAGAAAATCCCTGCTTACAGCTTTATTGTCAACCTTATTTTACCAAAATAGTCAATACAAAACCAGGTCTTTTTAATTAGAAAAGTCAGGGACTTCTATTTCTATTAAAGAATGTGAGCCCACATTGTAAACTGCATATTGAAAATATTGCTTTCAAATGAACCTTATTTCTAATTATGTGATGTAATTGCCATGAAGTCACAGAAGTAATGATAGGCACTGTTTCAGAGGGACTCACGAGCTCCTTTAAATCAAACATTTCATTTTAATGTCTTCATTCCATGGGCTGCCCTGAGTCAGCCATTGCATGTGCTTGTAAATAAACAAGTAATGGTAATTTTTCTAGTTGACTTTCCAGAATAACGAGTAGAATCTAGAAGTCTAGACACTCAGCTTTAGCTTAGAATTCCAACTTAATTCTATAACTTAAAACACTGGTGTTGCAATACATTTTCTTTTGCACAACAAAATGATCATATTCAGTGATGTCTTGAGCCATTATTCCAAATCTTCAGAGCCTTTACATGATCTTGTTTCCTCCAAAGACAAGTGAATGTAAAAATGATGTGCTTTATTCTATAATTGAATTTGAAAGGAGAGAAGCTGAGAAAAGAGAGAACAGATCTCAATGTACTTTAAGTGTGCTTTTCATTCCGAATATTCAAAATGAAACTCATGATGTAGGATAGAATTCCTATAAAGTACTGTGCTCATTATGCCTCCAGTTTGTATGCAAGCCTCAGCTGTGTTACTTTTATTGCCATTTTCAGCAAGAATTCAGGAGAGAATGAAAAGATGGAAACTCCAACAGAATGACTAAACTGTAATACAAAGATAATGAACTCCAATGCAATAGGATGGCAAATTAGAAGGCTGGGAAGTTGTTAGCTGTGAAAAAGAAAAAAGAAAAAGAGCTTTATTTCCACACATTTGAAGCGTTCTTTGGAAAACAGAAAAATCTAGCAATACAGTTAACCCTGTTACTGTCAGTGCAATTCCACTTTCAAAAGAAAGCCAGGCTAACATTTTTTTAAACAGCAATTATATTTTATGAAAAGGGGAAAAGGGAGAGTGACAGGAACATCAAAATTTGCAAAACCTGGAGCGGGGGGATGACACACCAATCAGAAACTGATTTGGGGTCCCCATTCACCTCAGCTTCTTTTTCAATAAGCATTTCCAGTCCTAGCACCCTCCACTTCAGGGACCTGGGGGATGTTGGCAGTTGCTGCCAAAGGGATTCATATGCTAAAAAGAAGTAAACTGAGGACCACCCACGTAGTCAGGAAACAGTGTAGTCTAACTTTCTTTTCTGCCCTTCTCTTCTTAGGTGACTCAGCTGGAGTCTTGGAGGGGATGGGTCACCTTGAATTTACACTAGGAGCACTTTCTTACAATAAGTTTTAATCTTCCAAGACACTAAATTAAAACCAAGATTCTTCTGAGTTATGGTCATCATAATGCATTGGCCATTGATTACAAGTGGGCCATTACAAAACAATGACAACCGCCCCCCACAGACTCTGGGGTGGCCTTTCAAAGCTGCAAAGTCCAAGCCTGAGGTGACTCTGAATATTTCAAATGATTTATTGAATCCCCAGAGAATTTTCTTGAAGGAAAAAAAAGCCTCAGAATCCATAAGATGATCTTAATACATACTTCAGCTAAGATTTTAAATGTGATCAAATGTGGTTAATGAAGAAAACTACTTTTTTACATTTATTTTCTTATTATCATAAAGGTGTTTTGAGAACATTATTTATGAAACCTCTTTTTTTGTTGTTGTTCTAACCCAGCAAGCTAAACATGTTTCATTTATTTTTAAATGAAGTGAAAATTAGCCAGGTGTGTTAGATAAGCTTTCTATACACAGGTCTAAATATTGACAAAGGGAGATGTGTCACTGGAAAAATCATCACTCTGGCAATTATCACGTTAGCATGTTAAGTGGAAAAAGATGTGAAACTTCCAAATGTGTCAATACGGATTATTTCATTTCCACTAGCAGCTATACTGTGAACATGAGTTCTTTAACATACACTGAACAAGCAGCTCAGCTAAAGAAATTTCTCATCTGTGTCTGAAAAAATCACAAGAACTGGTATGAAATCATCTATATTTCTAACTACAGCTTCAAATGACCTAGAAGGGTGGAAGGGGAGTAAATGATGATAAAATACTTCTCTGTATTTTTTTTTTATAAAAACTGTGTCTTCACTCTTTCACTGGGTTATGTGGGTAATCCCCACTCTTTTCATTAGTCCCAAACCACATCCCTTAGAGAAAAAGCAGCACTTGCAAAGTCAGACTGTATTACTATACTGAACAGTACTGAGAAAATAGAGTATGTCAGTAATAATTACTGTTGCACTTCAGACTCTTGTGAACTCCACTTGAAGTTGAGAGAAAGTGCTATTAACTTGGTGTTATTTAGAAAGAATCAGGTGTATATAAGAGTAAATTCTAGCCATGTGAAAATTCCATTTTTTATCACTAAATGATTAAGGAACCAGGTAGCACTAGGTGATTAAGTAACCTGTAGAATACCCCTAAATATACTATATGAGATTAGCCCTTTATCTATGTTGAGTTGTGGATGCTTTACCAAGCTTCTTATTATCTTTATACTCTGTGTATAGTGTTTTATATATGGGAGGAGAATATACACATATACAGTACTCACATACTTTTATTTTTTACTTTATTTTTTATTTTTAAATATTTTTTTAATTGTTGTTCAAGTACAGTTGTCTCCATTTTACCCCCCTCTCACCCCCCACCCTCAATCCTGGCCCCACTTTGGCTTTGTCCATGGGTCCCTTATACCCTTCCTCTTATTTCCCCCATTATGCACCTCCTCTTTCCCCTCTGGTTACTGCCAGTTTGTTCTTATTTCAATGTCTGGTTATATTTTGCTTGCTTGTTTGTTTTGTTGATTAGGTTTTACTTATAGGTGTGATCATATGGTATTTGTCTTTCACTGCCTGGCTTATTTCACTTAGCATAATGTTCTCTAGTTCCATTCACACTGCTGCGAAGGGTAGGAGCTCATTCTTTCTTTTGGCTGCATAGAATTCCATTGTGTAAATGTACCACAGTTTTTTGATCCACTCATTTACTGGTGGGCACTTAGGTTGCTCCCAGCACTTGGCTATTGTAAAATGTGCTGCTATGAACTCTGGGGTGCACAGGTTCTTTTGATTTGGTGATTCAGGGTTCTTAGGGTATAATCCCAGCACTGGAATTGCCAGGTCAAAAGGTAGTTCCATTTTTAGTTTTCTGAGGAAATTCCATACTGCTTTCCACAGTGGCTGTACCAGTCTGCATTCCCACCAACAGTGCACTAGGGTTCCCTTTTCTCCAAAACCTCTCCAACACTTATTGTTTGTTGCTTTGTTTATGATGGCCATTCTGATTGGTTGAAGTAGCATCTCATTGTAGTTTTACTTTGCATCTTTCTCATGGCTAGTGATGCTGAGCATCCTCTCATATCTCATATGTCTCTGGGCCCTCTGTATGTCTTCTGTGGAGAAGAGTCTGTTCAGGTCCTTTGTCTATTTTCAAATTGGATCATTTGTCTTCCTGGAATGGAGTCATGTGAGTTCTTTATAAATTTTGGAGATCAAACCCTTGTCTGAGATATTATGGGCAAATACATATTCCCATATGTAGGTTCCCTTTTCATTTTGCTGATGTTTTCTTAGCTGTGCAGAAGCTTTTTATTTTGATGAAGTCCCACTTGTTTATTCTTTCCTTTATGTCCCTTGCTCTAGGGAACATATTGGGACACACTTTTAAAGAGTCATAATTTGCCAATTATTTTGGAAAGAGCTTCTGGATTTTGAGACATAGTTAGAAAGGTCTTCCCTACTTCCAAAATATGAAGAAATTATCCTAGATTTTCTCTTAGTACATATATGATCTCATCTTTTACAGTTAAATCTTGAAGCCATTTGGTTTAAAGTGTGAGGTATACAAGGTCTGTCTGGAAAAAGTCCAGCCATTGTTAATATAAAGAGAATGATTTCTATGTAACCTGGCATCCAAAGAGAGTGGACTAGAATGTGCATGAGTGAACAATGACTACTTCATTGTACTAGTCAGTAGGGGCAGTAGATGCCATTGAGTGAGCATGTGTACCATGTGGTTGTCACATTCAAAGTCTCTGAGCGAGTAGAGCAACAAATCTGCATCAGATTTTGCGTTAAGTTTGAGCATTCCTCTGAAGAAATGTTCAAGAAGGCTGCAGCTATGGGTAACTGGTGATTGGCAACTTTATCACAACAACATGCTCACTCATGCAGCACTTCTCATGCAGATTTTTAGTGAAGCATCAAATCACCCAGGTGACTCAGCCCAGATTTGGTGCTCTGAAACTTGTGACTTTCCCCCAAACCAAGATCACCTTTGAAAGGAAGAGATTTCAGACCATCGATGAGATATAGGAGAACACAATGGGGCAGCTGATAGCGACTGGGAGAGTTGTGTGGGGTCCCAAGATGCCTACTTTGAAGGGGACTGAGGCGTCATTGTCCTACGTACAATGTTTCTTGTATCTTGTATCTTCTTCAATAAATGTCTCTATTTTTCATGCTGGAAACCTCCTGGACAGACCCTGTAGAGATATCCAGCATAATCTATACCACCCCCCTCTCCTGCTTTATCCCAACTTCATTTATTTTATGAGTCATCTTTTACCCGTAGTTTTCAGGTGCTGCTTTTGCTATGTTTTAAACTATGTATTTATCCCCTTATGCATCTGGGCGTATTTCTATTAGTTCAAATGATATATCTATTTATTCACATGCTAGTATTATGTTGTTTGATTTATTGAGGATTTATAATGTTTTAATATTTAGTAAGACTAATCTTTATAGCTGTTCCCTCTCATTGGTTGCTTGACTATTTTCATTAATTCTTTCCAAATTAACTTTAGGAATATTTTAAAAATCAAACAACAAATAAACAAACATAGGAAAAAAACTTGTTGGTGCTTTGTTAGGATTCTGATAAATTTATAAACTAACTTATGAATAATAATAACTATATCACACTGAATCTTTGCATGAATGAACATGATATATCCTTCTTTTATATTTTAGCTGATAATCTTATTTCCCTTTTCCAAGCTCTTGAGACATTTCACCATAGTTCCTAAGTGCTGAAAAAAAAATACAAAAAACAACAACTGATCATTGAACATGTTAAAATACAGTTTTCAAAAGGCTTACTCATGACTGTCATGGATAGATAGAATGAAGACATGTTAAAGATTTTATTTATCTCATAAGTTAATGAGAAAACCAGCAAGATGTTACATTAGTCCAAAGAGCTTTGAGAAACTAGATTCTTATAAGAAATATAAAAGATTGCTGGGTTAATACCCAAGAAGATTATACAAAATAAGTTAATACACAAGAGGATTATAAACCTTTGTGGTCATCTCTTCCATTGAATAGAAATTATTTTCATTTTTACTGAACAAAACACCTACATGGTAACCTCTGTCCCTACAGCATCAGAAAATAACCAGGTGATTTAAAGCCAAGCCTAGTTCTCTGGGTTCTGACATAGTGGCGAGAAGAAGGTTGCATCAAGAAGGTTGAAATTGATAGCAAGTATGGACCCGTCATGGCACCTCCCTCAGGAAATTGGTGAAGAAAATTGAAATTAGCCAGCAGGCCAAGTACACTCACTCCTTCAGTGGCAAAACCAAGGTGATGAGATGGGCTGTGAGGTCTGGCACTGTGGCTCCTGCATGAAAATGATCGCAGCGGTTGCTGGTGGTGCCTGGACCTACAGAACCACCTCTGCCCTCACAGTAAAGTCCTGAAAGATTAGTAGAAGCTCCACAATATGGGACATTGCTAGCTAATAACAAATGGTTAATTTATGTTGTTGCTTGTAAAAAAAAGCAACAACAACAACAACAACAAAAAACCAAGCCTAACCCTGCACTGAGAGAACACCTACTTCTTTAGTCTATTTCCAAGTTGTAGACAATTTTTCTCCAAAACATATCACTAAATGAAGTAGTTGGCATTTTAAAATTCAAGATTCATTTGGTTAACTTTATTATTTTTGTGTATTATTACTGTTTTGCAGTCAGAATAGGAGGTCCCTTCCTTTTGATGATTCATTTTTCTTATGATGATACACAAATGATATGCCTTGGACAAAGGCATTAAAAAAGACATTGCATCCACAACAAATATTTATTGTGTTGAGCCCTGTTCTAGGTTTTTGGACACAGCAGTAAATAAAACAGGGAAATCTCTCTGTCTTCATGGGACTTACAGGTTATCTGGTTAAGATGGAAAATAACAATAAACATAGGAAATAATTAAAGTATGTAGTATTTAGGAGGTGATAAGAGAGGAAACAGAGCAAAGGATATTGGGGTATAAAGAGAGGTGTTGTGAGTTGCAATCTTAAACAGGTTGGTAAAGTTAGGCTTCACTGAGAAGGTGATATTTCAGCAAAGGCTTGAAGAAGGTGAGGGAGTCAGTCACGTGGGGGTCTGGGGCAAGAGCATTTTTGACAGAAGATGTAACAGTGCCAAAACCCTAAGGAGGGAGTTTGCCAGAGCTATTTGAAGAGCAGCCACAAGACAGATTTGATTGGAATGGAGTTAGTCAGAAAGGAGGTTAGAGTCCTCATCACTTGGAGTCTTGCAGACCCTGTTGGAATTTTGTATTTTATTCAGAGTGTGGTGAGCAGATAGATGAGTGACATGATCTGACATATTTGAAAAGATCCCTTTGGCTGTGGTGGTGAAAATTGACTTAGGGAGGAGGTTCAAAAGTGGAAACAGAAACAAACAATTGAAAGGCGATTGAAAGAATCCCAGAAAGGATTTTAGTGACTCTGACCATGGTAGTAATAGTGGAGAAGTTAAGAAAAGATTGAGTTCTGGATATCTTTTGAAGGTACAACCAGCATGGTTTTCTAGCAGACTGAATGTGGTGAGCAAAAAAAAAAAAAGTATGGTTTATGGATTTTCAGTTCGAACCACTGGAAGGATAAAGTTGCCAGCAACTGCGATAGTAGAAAAATCAGGAGCTAACTTTGGGAGCTGTTCAGGTTCAGTGGGATAAAATCAAGAGCTCTGTTTTGGAGTCATTGATCTTGAGGTGGCATTAGACTTCAAGGGGAGATTTCAAGTAGGCAATAGGGTATGTGAGTCCTAAGTTCAGGAGGGCAGGCTGTGTTAAAGATGTAACTTTGAGATTCATTGGACTACAGATGGCATTTAAAGCCAAGATATTGGGTGAAAAGTTGCAGATACAGAGCCAAGGTTTGAGCCCTGAGGCCCTCCAACATTAAAGAGGCCATTTCTTGATGTGACCACAAAACCTGTGTTTGGTAGTATCAACTAAAGTTTAATCTCGTTGTCAACAGTAAAAGCATATTTGAGATTTTTCAACCAAGTATTACTGACTAAAAGTAAACCAAGCATATGTTGAATCAAATCCTTTGGTAATCTCAATAAGTAAAATTAAAAATAAGCAATCAATATAAGAGTTTTCCAAAATAAACAATATTTTGGCATTTGATAATAGCTAAAGTAGTTAATATCTCTTACAAAGAAACATGTTCTGTTCTCAGTTTCATTTCACATTGCATTAAATTTCTTAGATTCACCAAAGTAATATATTGGATATGTATTATGTATCCTGACCTTTGGAACTTATTGTCTAAATGTTAACAGGTTCATAGATACAACTTCAGCATTATACCATCTCTGATATGTGATAGGCTTTTCAGAAAGAGTTGGTAGCGAACAATAACTCTATTAAGTATACTACATAATTATACTGAAGGTGTAGGTTGTCTTTTTTTAATTTTATTTTTTGTACATGTGGTCTGTATACAGCTCTCTGATCTAGTCAGGTTGAACAGTGTTTGAAGGACAGACAAGTATGTTCTAGAGAGCAAATAGCCCTTGAAAATAGCTTAGCAATTAATGTGGGAATTTTTCTTCTAAAACATCGGTGTTCTCTGAACTCCATCAAGATATGATATGGCAGCTCAGAAAGCCGCCTGCTCTGCTGTGGGTTGGCTTAGGGTTTCCACATTATGATTTTACTTATTCCTTCTGTTTAGGAACATGTCTTTAAAGACTTAAAATTGTGTTCTTTTGCTACCAAGTAAAAACTTTGTGCACCATAACCTCATTTTTAGAGGCCATAGCTATATCATGATAAAGACAAATGAAAGCACTTTTACTCCACATGAGTAAAATCTACTCTATACTATTTTGGAGACTTCACATAAATTTTATAATATTAAAATCCACAATGATGATAACAACTACTACACAGGCCATACCTGTTTTATGCAGACCCCTAATAACTTTTAAGACCAAATTAATCACTGGTTTGAATAACATAAACTCAATTACATGGTTACTATCCATCCCTTTACCTTGTGTTATGGACTGAATTGTGTATCTCACTAAATCCATGTATTGATGCCTTAACTCCTAATATGCCTGTATTTGGAGATAGGCCTATATGGAGGTAATAAAGGTTAAATGAGGTCATAAGAATGAGGCCCAATCCTATAGTCCTGGTGTCCTTACACAGGTAGAAAGGGGCACCAGAGCTCTTTCTTTCCACGTTCACAGACAGGAGGCCATGTGAGGACACAGAAGGCAGGTGGCCACCTACAAGCCTAGAAGAGAAGCCTTACCAGAAACCAACCCTGATAGTACCTTGATCTTGGACTTCTAGACTACAAAACTGTAAAAAAATGAATTTATGTTGTTTAAGCTACCCAGTTTGTGGTGTTTCACGGCAGCCCGAGCAGACTAATATACGCTGCTTTATTTTTCCTTGCAACACTTGTTAGCACGTGACCTGTGAGCCTGTATATATTGCAGTACTAGAACATAAGCTGGGTTTTTTTGATTTGCTGCTGTGCCATTGCCTGGCATAGAGTAGGCAGGTAATAAATATTTGTGGCATGAATAAATTATATGGTTTGCCATGGGACAAGATGTTGTAAACAAAGAAACAAAACGCCACATTTCTTAGCACATTGGTATCTTTGACTTGCATAATTACATTTACCACACCATCTTCTCCTTTCCTCCCCTTTCCTCCCTCCCTCTTGTTTTCTTCTCATCTCATTTCTCCATCAGATTGCACGCTCTTTGAAGGCAGGTATCTTGTCTTTATTTGGGCTTTACGGAAGGAGATTCTGACATGAGGAGTCCCAATACAGAGAATACCTGTACAGTCATAGGGAAGTGATTCAAGGGAAGAAAGGCAGCCGATAAAGGAGATGGTGTTAAGCAAGCTACTGCTGTGGCAACTGGAGCTTAATCCTGTGGTAACAGTGTGGAAAAGAGTTTAAAATACATGTTGCAAATTATCCTCCCTGAGAAGTGAGGGAGCTGGGGTCGTTATTCACCAACTCCTTAGCATTACCGACCTACCACCGTAAGCAGTGTGGCTTCTTACAGTTGCAGAAAGTCCTCAGGCGTCCAGAGGTGCTGATACTGGCAGCCAGACGTCTGCTGCTGAAATGGGAGGTCCTAGGACTATGGGCAGTACCCTGACAGGGTTTGCCACAGCCCTAATTCATGTCTGCAGCACCCAAATTTTTCCATACTTATTGACACAATATGAAATGTCACATCTTTCCTGCTTTTCAAATTATCAGGGAAATACAGCTCTCTTACCCATCTGGGATTGCAGAAAACTAGAACTTTATCATTAAAGAGCATTGGAAACAGACCTAAAGCATTCCTATCCCCAATTCATTCAAAAGCATTTCACATGTACAAAATGCATCCTCATTATCTGCAAATATCTAAGGGAGAGATGGGGTATGCTGATCTCCAATTAATGGTGATGGGATCAAACTTCTGGGCCGTGTGTCCCTGGTTTGACCTCCCATTTAGGCATTGACGTTTTCTCGTAAGCTTGGCTTTGGCACGGCTCCAAACCGGGTGTTATTCAATACAGGATTTTACAAAAAATTCTGCCTCCTTTTATTTATTTTTTTCTTGGACGAAGCTTTTAAAAACGGCTAATCTACAGATCCTCCTCCTCCATAATTATACTTGCCAGAGGAGTAGGAGCCAAACAATTAAATTCCCCATAGGTGTTGGGTATAATAATTCCTCATGAGTCAGAAGATTAAGCAAGGCAACAACAAATGGAACAAGATGGCCTAAGCTCTGTTTTTCCTGCAGAACAGCAAATAGTTGCAAATCAAAAAGCAGTGCTCCTTAATTACCACTGTATGAGGCAGTGGGCTAAAAGCAGGCTCATTTGTTAATGTTTTCTTTGTAGCTACGGTATGTACACACAGTGCAGGCCTTTGTGCACTGTCTAATGGACAATATTATACACTAGAGTATTGCTGAAATTCCTTTGATGGGGAGATACAACTGGTATGCCCAGGACACTAGTCTCAAAGCAGTGTGTGCACTGGACTACAAAAACAGTTCTGCTTCTTCAAGCCAGGCAAGACCATTTTTATGTAAACATGTTCTTCATGACTTACAACGTGGTCTGCTAGGTGGAGATTGGTCAGCTGGGCAGGCTGCGACCTCAGGGAGATCTGCAAGCAGTAACTTGTAAGGAGCTTCACCAAATTTACAAGTTTTCCTCTTTCTTTATCCTGGAATCAGCTTCACCAAATTTACAAGTTTTCCTCTTTCTTTACCCTGCTGATCTGAGGCATCTGGGGACGTGAAGTTTGATAGCAGGGACCCAAGAGCAGATGTAGGATAATGAAGAGCAGAGCCGTAGGGTTTTATCTCCTCTCTTCACTCCCCAAATTAGACCTGCTTGTTTACGGAAATTGGTCAAACAGTTTAATTAGCATTCCATGTTTGTTATTTCTTTAATCAAGGTTTCAAACAGAACAAGGCAACAAGCCAGGCCAGTAATGAGTCTCCTCCACCTACTCTTAAGTTAAATACTTGCTGAGATCCCCATTCATTTCCCAGGGACATCTCATCACTGATGTGTTTTCACTTATCATCAGGGTTATTGGACACTGCTTATAAATGCATACTAATTGGCAATAGTTGATGTATATATTTATGTTAATTTATAGTTGAATATAGGTACCCATAAAACATACACTTTTTTAAGTAATATGTTTTTTGATGGAATTTGTGATATTCTAAGGATCATTTATGAGGAAAAATTATTCACAAGATCTACTGACTCATGTTTGAGAGCCCATACATTAACCTTCCTGCTTTTATAAAGTTCAGTTAAGACATAATAAGCAAAGATATAAAAAATTACTCTCTGAAAAAGCGCTTAAGTATCTAATTACTTGGGTTTCCATAACAAGTTGAGTTGCTTAAAAGAAATGTCGAGGGTCAAGGTCGGCTTGGCAAATGGATTTCATTTTGTTTCATCCAAAATACTTTCCTACTTTTAGCTACAAATGTAGACAACTCAGGCAGCCTTAAAGAAATTATGCAAATCCTAATTGCAAACAGTTTTCCTTTTAGCTTTTTTACATTTAGACTAACTGTAGTAATTATTTGAAAACCTTTTTGAATCCCACACATAATAAAAGGAAATTTTATGCAAACAATAAAGGAGAATTTCAAAGCAGTGAGGGTGGTGATGTTGGTTTGCCTTTACGGGCTAGTAAGCTGGAGAGGAGTTTATTTCTGATCTTCCTACTTTCAGTAGGAAGATCATGATTTATTGTGATCTTGGCAGCTCTACAAACAACAGCAAAGGGACCAAAGAGTAGCTCCTGCTGAGGTACTCAAGGGACAGGCTGTGCAAAAGGAAGGGTTACAGTCCACCCAGTGGCATATGTGCCACTTGGACAGTTTTGTAGGTGTACCAGACAAAATAGAGTAGTGGCTAAGGATTGCAGAAAGTAGAATTGGACTTCTTGCAACCACGTTGCACCTGTGCATCTTGCTTACTGTGTGACCTCATCTCTCGAATGCTGGTTTCCTCATCTGTACAAGGGTAGTAAGAGTATCTACCTCCTATGATTGGAGGATTCAGTGTGTTAATACATATGAAGTGAAGCCCTTATATCAGGGGCTGGTGCAAAGCACGGGCTATGTGCCCATTGTTATTACATGGGCTAATACTTTTAAAATGTGAATAACAGTGCCTGAACATGCCCCTCATTGGAGCTACTTTCTGGCAGTGAGTAGTGTCTATGGTCAGTGTAATGATCCGTTCAGAGAAGCCTGGGTGTTTGAACTCATCTTGGTGGAACTTGTGAAAGGCAGCAGGATGTTCTTTCTGAGCCAGTGAATCAGGGCTGGGAGATGGGCTTTGCCACTCATGGGTCTGTTTAACCTTGGGACAAGTTACTTCATTTGTAAAATGAAGACAATGAGGCCCACTTTAGGGATTCTTGTAAAGACAAAAGATGAAATGAAATTAGGCATAAGAAGCATTGAACATTAGCACTTGGCACAGGTTAAGTGCCATACAATGGGGAACATTGTTTCTCAACTTCAGTACTGTTGGCATTTTGGGTCAGATCATTCTTCGTGGTGGGGGGCTCTGCTGTGCACGGAAAGATATTTAGTACCATCCTTGGCCTCTACCCACTAGATACTAGAAGCATCCCCCACCACCCTCAGTTGTTACAACCAAAAATATCTCCAGACATTGCCCAATGTTTCCTATAGGGCAGGGAAGAATTTGTACCAGATTGAGGGAGAGGAAGTGTACTGAGAAACAGGAATAGCTACATATGATTTTCCTCTTTGACAAAACCAGCCTTCTGTCTGTGAGCAGAGGAACGGGGAGGAGTAAAGTCTAAAGCAATTATTGTGTCCAGTTTGTCTCAAGTTCCTGGGACTCTGTAGAAGTCTGGTTGCAGAATTCAGAGGTGAGAGGATGTTTCATAGCTCTGTTCATCCCACACATTTTCTTACCAACTGATGGGGTCCTGCTGAGTCCTCCTCCCTTGGTCCCAGAGAGCTTTCCCTGTCAGGAGAAGGCCTGTCCAATAAGATTTTGTCACAACTAACAAAATGAGTTGCAGGAGTGAAGTCACTACCCTCATTCTTAAGACCTTCTTGGAAGTAGGTAGGGAAATCAGGTCCATAGCTAAATTGTCAGCCTGGTTTTATTTGGATTTGCTTACTCTTAGTAATGCTGCTATGGTCCAGGCACTAATTTATACCCTGATATGCTGGTTATTCTACTTTAAACAATGATGGAACAATTTAAGGATTAAAATGGCAGGAAATGTAGTTAAATGGCTTTATTCATATATGGAACAAATATTCATGGAGCATTTACCATGTGCCAGGTAGTGTTCAGGAAGTTTGGGATACATGAGGGAACAAAACTGGCAAAACTTCCCTTCCTCCCGGAAATTAGCTAATCAATTTTTTAGGGCAGTAACAGGCTGACTGACCCAGCAGCTAGAACAGCTAAAACACCTCAACCTGATTGACTCCCTTTTCCTCTTTCTCAGCCACTGTGCTCTCAATTTTCTTTCTCCCCCAGACTTTCTGCCCTTAATTTGCCATACCATGGAGCAGAAATGCAAAAGCTGAGTTGAATATGGCTTTTTGTATGTAACTCTCAATCTTCTTTTGGCGGTTGCAGGCTCTCAAAATGAAAAAGAATCATCCTATATGGATCAAAAGAAGTGTTTGTTTGCTTTTGGGTTGAGAGCCCGGTCATTACACTACAGGTTCCAGGGCGCTTGAATCTCAGTGATGCTCACAGTCTCAGTTTTGAGGATACAAATACTAGTGAACCCTCTTCCCTTCCCAGCTGTGTCATATAGCTTGTATGGGTGACCCAGCCCCTGGGTTGTTTCCCAAACTCCCTTTGCTTCATCTACTCTATGGCCCCACAAAAAAGTGTTAGGGTGAAAAAACCCCAGTTTACAGGCCAAACTCTGGGGCTAGGATTCCAGAACTCCTGGCACATCGGTGTCCAAGGAACTGCATATGTTCTTGTGGAGAGTGGTTCATTATTTTGGATCAAAAGTTTGCCCACTTTTGTATAAGCTAGCTATTAAATGTAAGTGAGAACTGAATTGAAAAAGAAAAAGATAATTATGAAATAGGCCTTAGACTAGAGTGTCATCACTAGACTTCCTGTTTGTGAGAACAATTCCTGTGGATTCATCATTGGTATATTAAGCAATGATGGGCTTTATTTAAAAATAAACTGAAGGGAGAACTATTTATACCCCAGATGTCGGGGTAGGAAGAAATGAGAGACTAAATAGGTGTTTGATGTTATATTGTTTCCCTCTTTATGGGCTTTTCACTTTGGCATCTATTTTTATGACAATATTTATTTACCACAGTCTGTAATGTACTATCGATAGAAATTGTCCTTTTCAAACTCACATAGAATACTGAATTAAAAGGTAACCAATGAAGTGTTTTGCTTCATGTTGCACCTGACATTCTAAACACGGTGCTTCATCAAAAAGACTGTTAGCTGACTTGGAAAGATTTGTAAATAATCCTGAGTACATAGACTTGTCAGAACCACTTCCTCTGGGACATCTTCATCTTTTTCATAGTTCTTCTCCAAGTTGGCTTAACAATATTATTTGAGCTTACAGTTTTAGCATCTAGTAATTAACTACATGTGGCCATTCAAACAGCCATTGAACTTGGTCCATGAATGTGCAATACTTGGGATTATTTCTTTCACATTTTAATTAAAGGAAAACAAGTTTAGACCCTCTGTATAGGAGGGAAATGTATTTTTTGTAGATTCCTCTTTTCTGTGATTTATCTCCTCTTTCTTCTCCTAATTTAAGAAGTCAGGCTTTACGTTGTTCTTTACAACAAAGCGGAGTGGTCCAGGCGGAGCTAACACAAGCTGATAGGCCATTGTGAGTACAGAGGGTATGAAAGGTTGTGCCCTCTGTGGGGAGGGGGCAAGTCATATTTTCAAGTTACACAGAAATTTGCTGTAGTAATTACCCTATATCATTAATGACAGGCAATTGCCATGGCAATTGGTTGCCACCTTTCTCTTACATACCAGCCGTGCATGCTCTGAAACAAAGTAAGAGCACACCACAAGTCTGAGGTAGGAATGAAACTCCATGTTGATACTCAGGATCAGGCTGGTGGCATGTGTGGTTCAGCATGTCTCCAAAGCATTAAATAGCAATAAAATTTAAGAGAATTTTTTTTTTTAAAAAACAAATGAACAGTGCTGACCTCTCACAGCATAATGGTTAAAGGCGCAGCTCTGGAGCCAGAGGAGACTGGGGTCTGAACCCGAGCTTGGGCACTTCCTAGATGAGTGACCCTCGGCAAGTGGCTTCACCTCCCTGGGCATCACAGGGTTAAACCCACAGGCTGTTGAAAAGATTAAACTGGATAACTTTAGTAAAGCACTTAGCAAAGGTGAGCGCTCCATTACTGATAGCTGAAAATGTCTGCTGCCCGGCAGCAGGTGAATTGAGCACAGAGGAAGGGTACCACATGCAGCTCGTGTTGACTTAGGGAATTAAATCCCTAGTGGACCACCACTCAGGGAATCCCGCTCTCCAATCCCACACTCCATGAGCTCTTGCTCCAGTTTCCTTTGTATGTAGGGAGGCATATGTATGGAGGCACACAGGCACAGTCTTTGAATGGTATAATGTTTACCTCTATATGTTAGAAATACCTTCTCAACCCCAAGGAAGTCAGCAGATCATTTATTCTTCCTAATGCACTTTATACAACAAATATCTGAGATAGCTGAACTTAGTTTTCTTTTGACTCTGCTTGATTTTGCCCTCTGTAGCACCCCTGTTACGTCCTGAGTCTTGGCACTGGGCTGAGGCCTACTAGAGATGTTAACCACTCTGTGCCTACAGTGGAGGCATTTTTAAAAATCACTGGGGTGGAGAACACATGCCACATTTTTTTCAATGACCTACATGCCAAAAGAAGCCTATTTAATAGCCAAAAAAAAAAAAAAAAAAAAGAAAAAAAAAGAAAGAAAAAGAAAAAGAACAAAACCTATTTAGTAACCAGAACCATTCATATAAGGGGTCATACCATTTTCACATACCTGCTATGTATCATATAATGTTAAGATAAGTAGGTTTTGTTCAGTTCTACACTATGTTGCAGTGAACAAAAGTCATAAACATTTTCCCTTTAGTAATTGTCTGAATGCTGTTTTAGATATCGGTCACCTAAAGCAACACTTACAGTCATTCTTGGCACCTGTGACTCCATCACCCAGTATATTTAAATTTGGGGGTTTGTCCCCTCTTAAACAGCCTTTAGTTCTCTGTTTTCTGTTTGAACTCACTGCTTTTTCTTAGTTCAGGCCACTCATCTCCGTCCTGTAATTCTGTGGCAGTCGTTTGGCAGGTCTCCTCCTCTGCTCTTCATTTTGCACACTTAAGTCAGCATGATTGTATAAAATGCTAATGTAATCATGTTACTGTCCTTGAAAAAGAACTTTCAGTGTTTCCATAACCTCCATAATAAAAATCCTTAGCCATCTAGCCTTTGGTCACATCTTTCACTGCTGTGACTTTTCTTCAGGTATATCAACCTACCCTAAGCCTTTCCATGCTTCTGCCTTTGACCAGGCTTTCTTTTTGATGAAACACCCTTTATCCATGTCCATTCCTCAGAGTCCTGCATAGTGTCATCTCTTCTTTGAGAATTTTCCCAATTTCTTTTCCACTAATGATCATAACTTCTCCTTTGTTAACATTTTATATATTGATTACAATATTATTACTTAAAAATACTTTATTCTTCCCTATTAGCTACTTGTGTCTCACAGGTAAGGTCTGGATTTCATTTATTTTTGATACCCTGAGGAATGTAATAAGTTATTAATAAAATTTTGTTGAATAAAATTTTGTTGATTCATATTTCTATGAATAGCATGATCTTTAAAAAACTGTGCTAATAAAAGAACCTTATTGGAATCATCTTTCTATATCTTTTTTTTTTGAAATTTTTTGTGTGATGCCCTGACTGGTGCGGCTCAGTGGATTGAGCACCAAAGAGTTGTGAGTTTGATTCCCAGTCACAGCACACGCCTGGCTTGAGGGCCAGGTCCCCAGTAGAGGGCGCTTGAGAGGCAATGACACATTGATGTTTCTCTCCCTCTCTTTCTTCTTCCCTCCCCCTCTCTAAAAATAAATAAATAAAATCTTCAGAAAAATAAATTTTGAAGGGTGACATTGGTTAAGAAAATTATATAGGTTTCAGGGTCTACATCATTCTTGGATCCTAATGAAGAATTCACAAAAATTATAGGCTTATTGTATCCTACTCAGAAAATAAGTAATATTATAGTTCTCTGCTTCTCATAGTTAAAATTATTTTTATACCTGATAACATGCAAAAATGCTCACAAGACTTAAAAAATAGGATATAAAATTGCATATTCAGAAAATATCCAAATTTGGTTAAAAAACAATGAAATATGTAAGTCTGGAAGAAAAGCCATGTGCTATCAATGGTGTTTATTTTGGGATACAAAGATTATGAATAATTTGTTTCTATTCAAAATTATTTACAAAGACCATGTATTTTATAACCAGAAAAAAATATTTTTAATAGTAATTAACATGGATGTCAAGTTATTTTTTCTTCAGAAGGATTATCTAAACTTGCTCACTCTTGTTATGCAGAGACAGAAGGTAGGAAAATGTCTTCAATTGTGTATCCACGTTCCTAGTCCTAAACAATTCCTTTTGGTACAGGATTTGAACCGAACTCATTACTTTAAACTGCAAATCACTATTTCCACTAGATGTCACCAAACTACTGGAAAATGTAGCTCAAATGCTCTGTGCATATTCAAAAAGCTTTAAAAACATTTTAAACCCTGTTATTCAGTATTCCTTGTTATCACACAAAGCATTTGAAATTTGAAGAATTAGTAAGAAAAATACATATTACATAAGGTTCAGGTCTCTTACATAACAGGTGAGGGCTTATATGGATCCTTCAGCTTTAGTTAATCTATATTTTATTAGCTTCTTAATATAAATGTGAGGAGAAAATTGATATTGGGGGCCCTGTTTAAATTTAAAAAAAATTATTTCCAGGTGATTTCAAACTCTCTTTGTATATAATACACAGAGCAAAAGGCCAGAATCTCGAAGCTCATTTCTGAACAATGCTTTTTAACCTAATGTACTTGTACATCACTTCCGTCACAGAATGGCTAGCTCCTTGGCTAATGAATAAAATTATCTCTCACTATTGGGATGATTTTCAGGGCACTTGATTTATTGTAAAGCTGTTTATAGCTCACTTTTTGTTTCAGAAAGCAAAACAACTTTTCCTTGAGGAATGAAAGAAGGAATTCTTCTTGAATCTAACAAAAGGCAGCTAGAGAGCCATGTTTTTTAAAATGTATAAATCTACTTACTTTGTAGCTTCCTAACTAGTCATTTTTCTGATTGGCTCAGTTAACAACTAAAGTAGGGGGTTGGAGAAAGCTTGTTTCCAATCATTTTGGCTTGGGAATGAAAATGATTGGCTAATCAAAAGACATTTAAATTAGACAGGGCTCTTGGAAAGATATCCATGCACTGTCTCCTACATTATTGCTCTCTACTGTGGTGTTTGGTTTTTTAAAATGTGCTACATTATTGCCCTGGCTGGCGTTGCTCAGTGGATTGAGCGCGGGCTGCAAACCAAAGCATCGCAGGTTCGATTCCCAGTCAGGGCACATGCCTGGGTTGCAGGCCACGGCCCCCAGAACCGCACATTGATGTTTCTCTCTGTCTCTCTTTCTCCCTTCCTTCCCTCTCTAAAAATAAATAAATAAATAAATAAATAAATAAATAAATAAATAAATAAAAAATGTGATACATTATTTTTCTCATGCTTCACCATGGAACAACAAGGCACTACAGTTTGTAAACAAAAGTCTAACTAAATTTCTCAGGTTCTTTCTTTCTTTCTCTAAAATACATTTTTTTCAACTGATTCAATGAGAATAGCACATGATGATCTTTTTCCCCAGTCTTAAGGACTTCTGACTATTGTGTATTCTACATTTCCTCTGTCCCTTTTAATGGCTATTGTGCCATATTCTTAGAGTAAAAATATAAAGACAAAAGTGTTTCTGTAAGTGTTTATCAGTTATGACCTGAAACTTATATCGGTTTGTGCCCAGAGCACTGTTTCACTGATTACACACATAAAACTTCATCATGCAAAGAAGTCGGATCTGTGTTAGATCCTCTTGCAATATTGGCGTATGTGATTGGGATTTATTTCTGCTGCCCTAGTCACCTCCTTCAAATGTTTTTCCTTGAGCCTGTCACATGAAATATTTGTCTGAGTCTCTCTGATAGGATGACAATCCTTAACTGTAAAATGGAAAGCTGGTTTTGGACATTGCTCTCCAGGTGTCTGATTAACTTCTCTGTATACTTTAAAAACAAGTAGCTTCTGTTAGCTATATACATGGCCGGAGAAGCTCACCCCCTTGACACATTTTAAAATATTACTCAATGCTTTCTTAAAACCCTCTATTGTAGCTCCAAAGGATAGTGGGTTTACTCTAATTAAGTTATTTTCATACTCACTGTTTCTGTATTACAAGTGATTACTGAGATGTGGGTAGAGACAGGATTTTCCTGGTAGGGTCTCATGCATGAAATCACTCAGGCTCTGCAGAGTCTGAGACTACAACTTCACATTTTTTGAAATAAAAGTTCATTTTAGGGTAGGTTAATTCTTTAAAAATGTTTGTGACAAATTGCTTCATTTTTTTTAGCTCCCTGTGTTTAAATAAATAGAAATGAAAGGTATTGGTATTTATACAATTTGGTGAAAAAGAAGTCCGGCACTGCATTTTATATTGTCCTTTGCTTTGGGAGTCAGCCATGAAAATTTGCTCATCTCATTGCTGAGGGGTACTGAAACACATTTCTTGCCGACGTGGTGTCATCTGTGGTGTGGATGGAACCATCATGCTGACAAATACTGCATAAATGGCTGTTACAGCCAGTGTGCCTTCCTGATGATTAACTATAAAAATGTTTTTGACTCTGGTTGCTGACAAGAATGACAATGCTTTGGCCAGACTGGCCTCCTTCTGGACACCAAAGGATGTTCCAGTCTTGGTTTTACCATCTGGTTACAAAATAAGCCAGGAATGATGAAGAGAACAGAGTTTTTTAAAGAGGCAGCAATAAACTAATTCTTCTGGCTGTATAATCTTTCTTTGATAAATTAGAAAAAAATGCACTTAGGTCTGGGAAAAAAACCCCAACAACAGCTTCTGAAATTCTATTTTCTAGGAGAAATAAGGTATCCTGAATATCTTCATAAGGCAAAGGGATCTGACTGTATGAGTCACAAATAATTTCCATGGGGGAACAACAGATGAGTGAGTTTGAACCACAGAACTTAAGTTTTTAGTGAGCCTGAAGCGTATAGGAGGTCTTTCCAGAAGGTATCCAGCCATGTAATGTGAAAAATAGAGACCATTGCACACAGGACAATGGCACCATGATTCTCTTCAAAGTAGGCACTTTGAGACCTCACACAGTTTGTCCACTTGCCATCAGCCGCCCCGTTGTATTTTCTCGAATTTCACTGGCCTGAAATCTTTTCCCATTTGAAGGTGATTTTAGTTTTGGGAAAAGCCAGAAGTCACAAGGTGCCAAATCTGGGCTATAGGGAGGCTGAGTCACTGGGGTGATTTGATGTTTTGCCAAAAAACTGCATGAGACATGATGCATGAGCAGATGTGTTGTTGTGATGATGCTGCCAATCACCAGTTGCCCATAGCTGCAGCCTTCTTGAACGTCTCTGCAAAGGAATGTTCAGGCTTAATGCAAAATTTGGTGTAGATTCATTGCTCTACTTGCTCAGTCATTTTGAATGCAAAGGCCACAGAGTACACATGCTCACTCAATGGTGTCACTGCCCCTACTGACTAATACAGTGAAGTTGTCATTGTTCACACATGTGCATTGCATTCCAGTGTACTCTCCTAGGCTGCCAGGTTACATGGTTGTCTCACAAACTGTTCTCATTATTTTAACAATGGCTGGACTTTTTCTGGATGGATTTAATAGTTCATAGGATCATTTCCTTCTATGCAAACTTAAATTAATTATTCTGATGTAAGAATACTAAGTTCTACAAATGAAAATAAAAGCAGCAACAATAATATATTTTCTTTTTTTATGGTTCAACATGTAGATTTATTACTGATATTTTAATAATTTAGACACATATCATTATGTTTTTTAATTTTTTTTATTGTTGTTCAAGTACAGTTGTCTCCACTTTGCCCCCACCGCTACCCCCCATCCCAGCCATCCCCACTTCCCACACTTGATCCTAACCCCCTTTGGTTTTGTCCATGTATTCTTTATAGTTGTTCCTATAAACTCTTCCTCCTTTCCCCCCATTATTCCTTCCCATCTCTCCTCTGGTTACTGTCAGTTTGTTCTTAATTTCAGTGTCTCTGGTTATATATATATATTTTTTACATTTCTGTCTCTAGGGTAAGGGAAATTATCTTTTTTTTTATTTTAATGATTGTTCAAGTACAGTTTTCTCCCCTTTACTCCCAATCAAGCCCTCCCACTCCCCCTCCCCACCTCCCTCCCATTACCACCCTCCCCCTAGCTTTTATCCATGTGTCCTTTAACTTTGTTCCTGTAAACCCCTCCC
>PVIA01014205.1:0-28183 GCA_004024845.1 Tonatia bakeri
GCTGTTCCTTAAATGTTTTGTAAAATTCTCCTGTGAAACCATCTGTTCCAGGTGTTTTGTGTGTAGGGAATTTTCTGATTACTGCTTTGAACTCATCAGCTGTTATTGGTCTATTCAGGCTTTCTGCTGCTTCTTCATTGAGTTTTGGAAGATTGCATTTTTCTAGAAATTTGTCCATTTCATCCAGGTTTTCAAATTTCTTGGCATATAGTTCTTTATACTAATTTCTTACAATCCTTTGTATACTGCGGTACCATTTGTAATCTCTCCTTTCCTTTATGGTATCATTTATTTGGATCCTCTCTCTTTTTGTCTTGATGGGTCAACTTAAAGGTTTGTCAGTTTTGTTTATCCTTTCAAAGGACCAGGTTCTGGATTTATTGATCCTTAGAATTGTGCTTTTAGTCTCTATGTCGTTTAATTCTGCCCTGATCCTGGTTATTTCCTTCCTTCTACTTGCTTGGAGCTTTGTAGGTTGTTCCTCCAGTTCTTGTAGGTGTAGGGTTAGGTTGTTTATTTGAAATGAAATGCTTCTATCCTTACAAGGTAGGCCTTCATCCCTATTATCTTCCCTCTCAGAACTGCCTTAGCTGTGTTCCATAACTTTTCTACCATTTTGAGTTCATTTTCATTTTTTCTAGAAAATTTTATCTCTTCCCAGGTCTCATTCTTAACGCATTTATTGTTTAATAGCATGGTATTCAATCTCCACAAACTTGAGTGTTTTTGAGTTTTTCCCTTGAGAGTGGATTCTAGTTTCAGGACCTTGTGGTCCAAGAACATGACTGATATGATCTCAATTTTCTTGAATTTGTTCAAGCTTGTTTTGTGTGCTATTATGTGGTCTATCTTTGAAAATGTTCCATGTGCATTTGAAAAGAATGTGTATTTTGGGATGAAAAGTTATATATCAGTTAAGTGCATTTTATCTAGGGCATTGCTCAATGCTGCAATATCCTTATTCATATTTTGTTTAGAAGATCTATCCATTTTTAGCAATGAAGTGTTAAAATCACCTAGAATGTATTGCTCCTTATATCTTTCCAGAAGTCCTCCAAAATTTTTCCTTATATATTTGGGTGCTCCTATGTTGGGGGCATATATGTTTACAATGTTTCTGTATTCTTGATGGATTCTTCCCTTGAGTATCACAAAGTGTCTTTCCATGTCTCTTTTTATGGTCTTTGTTTTGAAGTCTATTTTCTCTGATATCAGTATGGCTTCCCTGGCTTTGTCTATCCTGTCCATTTACTTGGAATATTTCCCCCCCAATCATTCACTTTCAGTCTATGCAGGTCTTTTGTTCTGAGATGACTCTCTTGTAGGCAGCATATGTGTGGGTCATGTTTTCTTTGCATTCAGCTACCCTATGTCTTTTGATTGGGGCATTTAATCCATTTAGGTTTAAGGTTATTATTTATAGATACTTATTCTTTGTTATTTCATTCCCTTCATACCTGTGTTCCTCTCTCTTTTTTTTCCTTTTCTTAAAGCAGTCCCTTTAGCATCTCTTGCAGCGTTGGTTTGGTGCAGGTGTATTCTTTTTACCTTCTTTTGTCTGGGAAACTCCTTATTCCGCCTTCCTTTTTAATTGAGGGCCTTGCTGGATAGAGTAGTCTTGGTTACATACCTTTGCTTTTCATTATTTGGAATATTTCTTGACATTCCCTTTTCGCTTACAGCATTTCCATCGAGAAGTGAGCTGTTAGGTTTATTGTGGCTCCCTTGCTGTGCTTAAGATTCTCTCTTTGTCTTGGAAGTTTGGCATCTTAGTTAATATGTGTTTTGGAGTGTGCCTCTTTGAGTTTGTCTTGAATGGGATCCTCTATGCTTGCTGAATTTGTGTGATGTTTTCTTTCATCAAAGTAGGGAAGTTTTCCATTATTAGTTTTTCAAACAGGTTTTGCACCCCTCACTCTTCTCCTCCTGGTATCTCTATTATATGGATTATATTTACATTTCATGTTGTCCTGCAGCTACCTTAACACGTATTCATTCTTTCTGAGTCTTTTTTCCTTTTATTGGTCTTTCTGGCAGCTTTTTTTCTACCTTGCCATCCAGCTCACTGATTCGATTCTCTGATTTATCTAGTCTGTTTTTGATTCCTTCTACTGTATCCTTCAATTCAGAAATTGTATTCTTCATTTCCTCTTGGCTTTTGTTGATAGTTTCTATTTCCTTTTTCATGTTGATACAGTTTGCAGTAAGTTCCTTGTAGCTTGCCTATAGTTTTTGGTAAATCAGTTCATTGGGCTTCCTTATAAGAATTGTTTTGCACTCAATATCTGATAGTTGAGGTATCTCTATTTCATTTAGCATTATTTCTGAGGATTCCTCTTTTCCTTTCTTTCAGTGTTTGTTTCTTTGTCTTCCCATTTTTTTGTGAGACTTTTCTTGTTTGCCTCTGCTTCTTAAATTGATCTGTTTTGACTCCTTGAATTTGTGGTGTGAACTATGGTAGGACACATGTGAGATTCATTGGTGCAGTCTTTTTGATCTCCTGAACTTGACGCTCTTGGGATCCTTAATGCCATTTATGTTGGCTCTCTGGATGGAATTGGGTTTTGATTGTTGTTGGGTTTCTCTTTGGTAGGTCCTTCCATCCAGCTGGTTGACTGAGGGTCATTCTGCCCACCATATCTTGTATGCTGTTGTGCAGGTGCTGCCAGAGGAAAACCATAAGGCCCAGGGAACAAACCCACATCTGCAAAAATATTTCCCCCCAACAACCCCACTATGAACAGCAAATGAACCAGTATTAATAAGGGTGTGAAGAGATTAACACTATTATAAGAAAGGAGAGAAATAAAGTATAGTATCAAATATAGTGACTTAATATGCACAAAATTGCTGGACAAGAAATTAATGTAAAAAAGCTATGCAGGAAAGAAAATATTGATAATCACACAAAAGATCAGAGTGGAATTCCTCTCAGTAGCCTCTAGTATTTACCAGTTTTTTCCTTCTGGATCCACCTCTGTTGATGACAAATGATGAGCCCATCTGACCTTAGGCAGCCTGCTACAAGAGTGTCAGGGATGGCTGTCTGTGAGTTTCTCCTTTAGTAGTTAATCTATTCACTCTGCACTCAGCAGTCAGGCTTAAGCCCCATAGGGTGAGGCAGAATCCCTCCTGGGGTTTGGGTTATTGTTTCCCCTCAGGCCTCTGTTGCTGCTGGGAGGGGAGTGGTCAGCCTGAGCAGGATGACTGCTGCATAGGGGTGATTACTCAGCACTTGGATCCCGGTGGCCACTCTCTTAGTTCTCTCACCAAAGACTCTGTCCCCAGTCTCTCCTCGAATGTCTCTAGTCCACTCTGCCCCGCATTTGCCAGGGATCTACTGTCTGTGGTTGTGTCCTTCAGCTGTTAATATAGTCACTCTGCACTGAGTACTCAATGTTAAGCACCACAGAGCCAGGGAAGAATCTCTCCTGGGGTCAGGGCAGCAGTTTCCCCTCAGGCTCCTGCCACTCAGAGAGGAGTGGTCTACCTGAGAAAAAAAGCAGCTGCAGTATGGGGGATGACTCAGCACTGGGATCCCAATCTGGATTCTCTCAACTCTCTCCCTAAAGCTTCCATCCCTAGTATCCCCTCAGGCATGTCTAGCCCACTCTGCCCCTGCCTTTGTCAGAGCCCATGGTTAAGTGGCTACAATTGAAAATTTGTGTGTTGGCCCTTTAAAAAGCTCTTTGAGTCTCCAGTTGTCTCTCTGGCAGACAGCAACCCTGTCGTTTTTTGCCACCAGTTTTTATCTAGGTACTTTTTGGGCTCTGGTGGTCTAAGCTAGGGATCCCAACTTAGGGTTTAGATCCCATTCTTCTCAGGGGGACCCAACTGGCTGCTTAATTATCCCTCTGGCACTGCCACCTGTAGGCACCCAGCCAGCCCTCTTGAGCAACACAGTGCTTACCAGTCAGTTAGTGCTGAAGCTGATTCTTCTGTGTGTCTGAAGTCATAAGGCTTCTCTCCTGCTGTTGTTCAGTTGTTTGTTCTGGGTGATTTCTCCACAATTTAATTGCAATTCCATATTGGTCCTGGGAGGAGGTTAGTGTGGCTTCCATTCACTCCTCTGCCATCTTGCCTCCCAAAAACTAATGTTCATAATTTTTATCCTCTTTTTCTCATATAGTTCCCTTCAACATCTCATGTAATAATGGTTTGGTGACGATGAATTCCTTCAGCTTTACCTTATCTAGGAAGCACTTCATCTGCCTTTCCATTCTAAATGATAGCTTTCCTGGATACAGTAATGTAGACTGTAGGTCCTTGCTTTTCATCACTTTAAATACTTCTTGCCAGTCTCTTGTAGCCTACAAAGTTTCTTTTCAAAAATCAGCTGACAGTCTTATGGGAACTTGTTCGTAAGTAACTCTTTTCTCTTTTTGCTTTTAAGATTCTTTATCTTTAACTTTTGGCATTTTATTTATGATGTCTTGGTGTGGTCCTCTTTGGTTCCATCTGGCTTGGGACTCTGTGCTTCCTGGACTTATTTGTCTATTTCCTTCACCAAATTACCAAAGTTTTCATTATTTTTTCTAATAAGTTTTAAATTTCTTGTTCTTCCTTTTGTCCTTCAGGCACCCACCCCTGTGATGGGAATGTTATGTTTGAAGATATCCCAGAGGCTCCTTAGCCTTATCCTAGGTTGGGTTTTTTGTTTGTTTGTTTGTTGTTGTTTTTGGATTCTTTTTTCTTCTTGTTTTCTGATTAAATGTTTTTTTCTTCCTTATGTTCCAAATCACTGATTTGATTCTTGTCTTCATCCACTCCACTGTTGGTTCCCTGTAAATCTTTATTTCATTTCATGTAACCTTCATTCTTCTTGAGTCTTTTTTATGCTGTTGAAGTACCTAATGAGTTCCTTGAACATCCTGATAACCAGTGTTTTCAACTGTGCATCTAATAGGTTGCTCATCTCTATTTCATTTTGTTCTTTTTCTGTAATTTTGTTCTGATATTTCATTTGGGTAAGTTGCATGAGATGGAGCCTCAGTCACCAGGGTGGGGCAACCTATGTTGCTGCTCTGTGGCTCTGTGTGGAGGAGGGCTCAGAGAGGGGACAATGTTGCTGCCTGGCCTCTGGAGTTTTGTCTGGAAGGAAGCTGTCTCCAGGAACACACCCTAATGCCAGACACTTCAAATTCTCCCTGTATGCCACTGGTGCCGTTTCAGCTGTTGCCCTGATGCTACAGGGTCCAAAGGGAGTGGGTCTGCATAAGTCCCAAGTCCACTGCGGGCCCTTTAAGAGGAGATTTGGAAATCCCAGTTTCTTCCACTGCCCCAACCTCTGCTGGTTTTTACCGCCACAAGTTATGGGGACTTATCTTTCTGGCACTGGAACCCTGGGTTGGGTGATCTGGTGTGGGTCTGGGATCCTGCACTCCCAGGGTATCCCTCCTGGTTTTTATCCACCACACATTGGTGGAGACCACTCACTGTGTGCCTCCATGCCTCTCCACATGTCTCTACATCTCTATGCCTCCTACACATCTGGATGTATGTGGCTTCTTTAATTCCTTGGTTGTCAGACTTTCATGCAGCTCAATTTGCTGATGATTTTGTGCGATATTTGTTTTGTAGTCTAGTTTTAATTTTTGCTGTGGTTGTACAAAGAGGTGAGCCTTGTTTACCTATACCTCCATCTTGACTGGAATTCAATATCAGCACATTTTTTAATATTAATTAAACACCCCTTCCCAGCACTTCATGATTTACAGTATTCAGCGAAATGATAAAAAGTAAATATTAAATTTATTGTATAGATACACATACACTGTGGCAGCTTTTTTGATATTACATATTTAGTCATTTGGTTTTTTTTATATAAGTAATGAAAACTTCTTTCAATGGGGCCTTAACTGAGCAACAGTAATCACGGAATCTTCTTACAATTCCAGAAAATAACCGTTATTACATATTGGGTTCCTCATTTTACTAAGATCCTTCACCAAGTAAGTAAGTTGATAAGAGGAAAAGAAAGGGGTCTGTCATTGAACTTTGGAGCTGACAAGAGCCTTAAGTACCATCTACACAAATTCTTCCCATTGCTCTTCTATGTCTCTAGGCCTCCTGGCTTTAGAGGTATTCTCAGGCATGTGCTTTATTCAATGGTTACAGTGGCTCCCTCTGGCAGGCAACTATTAACCACTAAAATCCACAGGGGAGCCCTGACTGGTGTGGCTCAGTGGATTAAGCATAGGCCTGTGAATCAAGGGGTCCCCAGTTCAATTGCCAGTCAGGACACATGCCTGGGTTGCAGGCCAGGTCCTCAGTAGGGGCATGTGGGAAACAACCACACAATGATGTTTCTCTCCCTCTCTTTCTCCTCCCCTTCCCCTTCATCTAAAAAATAAATAAATAAAATCTTTACAAAATAAAATCCACAGGAGAGTTCTAAGATTCTGATTTGCTGTAACTGGCCATTGTGACTTGGATACCTGATAAGGTGTCTCAATCTCTTCAACTGCCCTAGTCAATTTATATCAATGATGGGCTGCCTGTGTCCAACGCACGGTAAATGAGGCACATCATTAAATCTGTTTGGGCAAAAGTTTTTTTTCAGCATTATTTTTCATTCATTTTTTCCTAGTTGTTTTCCAAAGTTACACTGCAGTCATTTCATGTGTGAAGCTAGTTAAATCTTCCCTCAAAGGGGTTTTGTGACTATATTAAGTGAAACAAAATGTACAAGCACACTTTTGTGAATTAACAAGGGCTATGCAAACATAAACTATTATTAAATGAGAGAAATGTGAATTGTGTATTTAGGTGAAATATAACCTGTCAAAGAGGGGTGCTTTCCTAGATTTTTAATGGTTACCTTTTTTATTCAGAAACAAAATGAAAATTCTTAGCCAATTTTCAGTATGTTTTAGTGCTTGCAAGCTAAGCATTTTTAGCTAGGAATACAAGACAAATTGTCCCCAGCCAGGAATGTCTTCCTCAACAAGCAGCGAACCCCACCCACCTTATATAAGTAATAAGACTAGAAATAAACTACCATCATCCTTTAACATCACCTCTCACTAACTAAAAAGAAGAATAATGAGAAAATTTAATATTTGGTAGGCCTTCCAAATACCAAAGTTCTGGGACAGAAGAAAGCATAGTTCAACTACAAAATAAGAAAAACAAGTGTTTGATTAACACAGGATAACATGGGGTTAACGCAGGATATATTTTATTTTAATGTTACACAACGACTTATAATTACTTTCTTGAAGTTACCCTTGTCTTTAGATCTGATTTGTGTACCATAACATTACTAAAATACAATAAAAACTTATGTAATCTTGGTGATGATACCAAAAGCAGAAAATAAAGAGGAAAAGATTGATAGATGTGATTACATACAAACTTTAAATCTGTGACTTTCAAAATCAAAACAAAATACTATAAATATATAATAGTTAAAGGCTGACAATAAACTAGATGAAGAGGAATAAGAGGTACAAACTTCCAGTTATAAAATAAGGCTCTGGCTGGTGTGGCTCAGTGGATTAAGTGCTGGTCTGCGAACCAAAGGATCACCAGTTCAATTCCCAGTCAGGGCACATGCCTGGGTTGTAGGCCAGGTCCCCAGTGGGAGTGGGGAATGCAAGAAGCAACCACACATTGATGCTTCTCTTCCTCTCTTTCTCCCTCCCTTCCCTTCTCTGAAAATAAGTAAATAAAATCTTAAAAAAATAAAATGTGTCACTAAAAATATATATAAAAATAAAATGTGCAAGCCAAAGAGATATAGTGTACAGCTCAGGGACTATAGTCAATAAAAAACAAAAAATAATAATTAGGACAAAGACTTGTAATATGTAATATAAGAGTTAATAATAGCATATAAAGAACACTTATAAATCAATAGGAAAAAAAAAACAAACTCCCAAATATCCCAAAGGCAAATAGGCAAAGTACATGAATAGCTACTTCACAAAAGAAATACAAATAGACAAAAACCATGTTTTCTTCTTCTTTTTTGAAAAGGCCAAGCTTGTTAGTAATCAGGGAAATACAAACTAAAAAACACCAGTTTGTTCCCTTTGACTGCATCCCCCTACACTGCCATTGGGAGTGTAAATTAACGTTTCTGGCTGATAATCAAGAATATGTATTAAAACCCATAAAGGGCCATGAATAAAGTTTATTTTAAATCTAACCCTTACTTTCAATATATGTTCCAAAAGCTCCCTGTAATTACACAATTTTCTCCTCAATGCTTTGAACCATTTTCTATTAATGCTGTATTTGTTTTGGTCATACAACTATTTTATTATCATTATTAGTAAATAATGCCAACATTTAGGAAGGTGTAACAAGTTTCTCAGTGAGCCATCATCTTCTAATATCTCTTTCAGAAAAACTTCAGGGGCAAGGAATGCCCAGTACCTCAAATATAATAGACACAACACAGAGGTACTAAAAAATGAAGTTACATGAAAAGACTTAAAAACAAAACTCAAGCAATACATATAAGATAGCCTGTCTTTTCTAGAATGCAGTAGGATAATAAATAAAACCATGTGTATTAAAGTATTTATATTATGTGAATGAATAATATAATAATTCAATAAACTCAAAATGACTGTCTAATATTTAAATATGAAAAGAGAAATGCAGAAAAAAGATAGGATAAATCTGAAAACACAACTTACCCTCTTAAAAGACTCATTCTCCAAGGAGCGTGTATTATATTTAGAATTTGGTGCAGAAGCCATACTGGAAACTCTACCGAGAAAGACAACATTCAGTATCAACTGAATTGTACACAATTTCAAACATATGCAACACCTGATATTTAAATCCTGCAGCTGAGAACCAATAGTACTATACCTTATAGGTCCTATTTCCATAGTAGTCTCCAATGGGAATGACATACACAAAGGACTAAGCATAATGCTGGGTACTACGGAAGAACTGGAAACGGCAGCTAGCTGAGTATGAATGGGGGAGGAGCTCAGCAGAAAATAGGACACGTATCCCTGGATTTTTTAGTCTTAGCGTCCAAATTGTCATCTAAAAGAACGTAATGTTTAGTAATTGTGTAACAGGCCTCAAATTTCCACACCTCTTAATTTTTTAAAGATTATTTAGAGGTAGCAGACCAATAAAAAGCATAGACAATTGGACTCACTGTATTTTCCCCTTTAAAAATTATATTTTCTCCAAATTAAGGCAATTTAAAATGGCATGCATTTGATGGAACTCAAATTAGTAAGATTTGATTTAATCAGTATTTTCTAGGGAAAGCATATACTTCATTTATATAATGCATATTCATCACAATTCAGACATAAATGAAATCATCATATTCAAAACACTAACAATATCATTTTAACACAAGATTTATACTTGGGAAGATTACAGCAACAACAGAAAACTAAGCAATGCTTCAGTTATTTATCAAAATTAATGACAGAAATACATATGAAGTCATAGGGTGATACACAGCATCAAACTCAACAAGGTGATTGCTGGTGTTTGTGAGATCTTTTTTCCAGGGTCATTAAATGAGTAATCACTTGTTAAATAAATCTGGCATGGAGAATATGAGCACACACCATAGTACAAAACCTAATGGTTTGATAGCTTTGCAGTGTCAGTCACTGCCCTTAAGTAAGGCCCAAGACAGATGACAAGATGCAGATAAGGGCAACCACCAGGATGAAGAAGCCAGGTGAGGACAATCTTATAAGATTAGGATTGCCAGACTCCCGCATCCCCACTGCCCAAATTCAGCTCTCCAAGAGCAAGGCTAGGGGTCCACCTGGGTCATGGCCATATCCCAGCACACAGTTGTCACCCGTGACTATTCGGTGAATAAATGATTATACACAAAATACACAATACTTTGAAACATCCTGTTGGGTTTAGATGGTATATTGGTTCACCAAATCCCAGGGAACTATTGCTGAGGTTTAAAAATTAACAATCAGGGCAAAATACAATACTTCTTTATAAAAAAGGACACTAAACTTCAAAAACTTGAAACTATTTAGACACGGTAAAACCTAAAATTAGGAGATAACTTTTAAAAAAGACTAATGAATGATAACTCTAAAATGAATTAAATTCAGACAAAATAGCCTTGAAAATCCTCTCTAACCTTACGTTTAAATCTCAGCAAAATAACCCATTATTCTGAAACAGCAGAATGGATAAGACAAGACAGGGCAAGTCAGATGTTTTTGCCCTAAAATTATTCCATTAACTAAACAAGATTATATATTTGGGTGATTTTATTCAGTAATAGATATAAAATTATTTTTTAGTAATCAAATAGTATAATATTTAAAACATTTGAACAAGTCAGTATTTTCAAACAAAAGTTATTACTTCAAGTCAACAGAAGAAATTTAAAATGTTAGGTTATGCAGTCAACTCAATCTTTACTTTCCTGTTCCTGTTTATAAACCATAAAAGATAAATCTTCCTGTTTTCTCCAATCCTCATTTAAAATTTTCAATTTTAATTGAAAGAGAGGTAAGTCCTCATTTCCCCCCTTTTAACTACCTTATTGAGACGTAACTCACATATTATACAACACACTATTTTCAAGTGTACAACTTAATTTAACGGCTTTTAGTATATCCACAGAATTGTGCTAACATAACCACAATCACTTTAGAATATTTTCATCACCCTAAAAGAGAAATCCAGTACCAGTATTAGCCACTCATCACTCCCCATTCTCCCAGATGCTAAGCTACCACAAATTTGCTATCTCTATAAATTTGCCCATTCTGGACACTTTATGTAAATGAACTCATATAATATGCAGTCTTTACGTCTAAAGCCCTCATTTTTAGAGTTATACTGGAAACTGCTATTAAAAGTTAGATTAGGTACAAATCTGAGAGATCCAAGGGCCCAGGTAACATGAGTCAATTTCATCATGAGGTTCACATTAAAAGGTCATCAGTGAACCTCATTTTGTTAAATGGTTCCAATTATTCCTGAAATGTACAGAAGCTGGAACAACATGATATTGGAGAGTACAGGTGTTGGAGGGCACAGATGTTGGAGCTGACTCCATTTAAATTCCAACTGTGCAACTCACTAATTGACCTTAGGCAGGTTATTCAATTTCTCTGGCCTTCAGTTACTATTCTGTCTATTTTACTGCAGCATAGTTGTGAACCAGATGAATGAAGTAATACACATGAAGGGCTTAGAACAGTGCCTGGTATATTTGTTAATGAATTATAATTTTTTTCAATTATGAAAGGATAATTATTGAATGCTGACAGCATAACCAATTCTACAAGTTAGTCCTGATCCTATAAATACCAGGAAGAAAGTTCAATACTAGTGCATGGCTGGTGGTGACCCAGTTATAAAGCTTCTCTTAAAACATGAAAATAATATCTCATTAGGACCACAGAAAGCAGTGCAGTGCTGTGGGAAATGTACTAGATGGGCAAGCACAGGCCCTAGTCTGTTGTGAACTTATCAAGCATGGAGAGTTCATCCATACCTTCATCTATAAAATGTCTATCCTGGTCTAAATGCAGCACAATAATAATTAGAAACTACAGCAAAGTTTACAGAAGTTAGCTAACATTTTGGTTACAGAGTATTTTGGCCCAAGCATCTAAAACTCAAGCTTTAATCCTTTTTATTTAAAACAAACAAACACACACACACACACACACACACAAAACATTGACTTGGGGCTACCTTAGTTTTAAAGTGAAAATTGAAACTTAATTCCATATATATATCTATATCTATATAGGTAGATATAGATAGATATAGATATAGATATATATAGATATAGATATATATGCTAATTATAAGATTCTAACCAAAGGTAGACTTCTATTATTTTTGATCCTGAACAATTTTTGTGATTATTTAAGCCTAATCCTCCCTATTACAGAGGAGATGAACAGAGGGGTGTCCAACCTGCTGCCTGCGGATCACAGGCAGACCAGGATAGCTATGAATACGGCCCAACACAAAATCATAAATTTACTTAAAATCTTTTTTTTTTTTGCACATCAGTTTTCGTTAGTTTTTATGTATTTAATGTGTGGCTCAAGACAACTCTTCTTCCAGTGTGGCCCAAAGATGTCAAAAGGTTGGACATCCCTGGGGTGTATGTGTGTGTGACAAAGCCCAATCATGAGTTAGTGGCAGGGCCAACTCTAGCCTAGACCTCTTGACCAACACAACAATGTCCCCTCCACCCAGAGAAAAGTGATTCAAAATAGTCTCTATTTTGGGGGGGAAAAACAGGTTGGATGTGACTGCTCCCAAGTTCAGCAGAGAAGGAGTTTTAGAATAAGAAATATAATTAAGAAAACTCAACTCATCTAGGGAAGAAATCTTTGGGGCCCCTAATCCCCTTCAAATAAAGGTAGCATTATTTAATAAATAAAAAAAATTTAATTCACAATGTGGCCTAAATTGTGTCTCTTCTTAAAATTCAAGACAACTAACCTTAATGGTATCATATCCCCTTCTCTGCCCCCCACCAGTTCCCCACCCTCCTGACTTCCCCCTCCCTCTGTGCCTGTCTTCTCTCTGTCCCTCTCCATCTCTCCTCTTCCTGCCACTCACCACCTTTCAGATATCTATTGTTAATGTCTACCTCCACCCACCAGAATACAAATCTCCCCCAGATGGGGATTCTGGCATACATTATTTCCTGTTTCATTTACAACACCTGTAATAGTGACTAGTTGGCACCCAGTAGTACTTAATGGGTATTTGTTAAATGAATGAATGAACTGGGAAATAAAACCTGGCCAAAGAATTTAACTGTTGTTGACTTGATGTTTCATTTAAGCCAGAAATTCAAACTTAAAAAATATATAGTAAAACAGTGGAAGACAGCTGGGAAGAGTTCGGTGGTGATGGACCCTGACCCAGACAGTCCCCCCATTTGGTTGGAGAGTTGGGCTGTGTGAGGCCAGGTGCTTGTCTGGACAGGCAGGCTTGAACTGGAGGAATTTTTTTAAAAAGAAAAAGAGACAATCAGTGGCTGTTTAGGGAATTCTCTCCTGCAGCAGCCACCCCCGCCTCCGCTTCACCTCCACAGCCTCCGCTGTGCGCCTGCCTCTGCTGTGAGGACCGCTGCTGTGCTCCTACCATACCCCCAGCCTCAGCAGCCCCAGTGGTGCTCCACCGACCTATCTGCACCCCCAACCCCCACTGCTGCTGAAGCAGTGGAAGCTGGCCCGGGCCTGACACCACCGCCAGGTGACTGCTCCTGCTGCAGCAGCAGAGGCCCTGGGCTCACCCACACAGTCTCAGAAATGGTAGTACCCAACCCCACAGCCCAGTGGCTACAATCCCACCATAGCAGCGGAGTGCCCGCAGCCCCAGGGATGGCATGTGCCTGACCCCACTGCCCAGAGGAACCAGGCACCAAACCCCACCGCACCTGCCGCAGCAGTAGAGGCACGCGACTGCTCCACTGCCGCTTTCACGGCAGTGCCCTGGCCCGGCAGTGCCCTGGCCCGACGTGTTGTCTGGCGCTAAGAGAAAGGCAAAGACGTCCCCTGCAGAAGAGAGCAACAGGACTCAGGGAGTCAGCAATCCCCAGAAAGACTTAACTCAGTGGGGAAGCCAAACTACCCTGAAGAGCCTCTGAGATCCCCTAGCATCTAGGACAGCAAAGAGCGAGAAGGTGGTATGAGTTGCCCCTAACTGGTGCGCCTCAAGGACAATACTACTGGTGGACTGAGGGCAAAGCGTAAGAGCACAAGGGCACTAGGGGCACAGGAGCAAACTGAGCAACTGGGCTGGAAGCTGGGAAACTGAGAAGAGTGTGGCTCAGACCTGGCCCCTATCTTGGCAAAACCACAGGAAGGTAGAAAAGCAAAACCAATCACCCCCAAGCCTGCTGCAGCCAGGAAGACCAGCAGAACTCACTTGGCTGGTTTAAAGCCAGCAGGAGGCTATTCTTTTCTTTTTTTCTTCATCCTCCTTCCTTTCTTTCTTTTTTTTAATTCCCACAAGTGAGACATTAAAACTGGGAGCTGTGAAAGGACCACAGTTAGACCCAAAGAGGGGTAAATCCCAACAATTGAGACAGTGATACATTTCACTTTGCTACTCCAGAGAACTTGCAAGTAATTGTATATTTGTATTATTATTTTTCATCTTTCATTTTATTAGCATTTTTTATTTCTCTACTTTCTGTTTAGTCTTCTTCACTTGGTTTGTTAAACTGCATAGTTTGACTGGTTTTCCATGTTCTCTCTTTCATGGTTCATTTTTAATTTTTCTTCTTTCACTTCACTTGTGTTCCAATAGCACACCACTCTAGGTCGTGTACTTCCCACTCTTGTTATTCAGATCTCATAGATTCTGTCATATGATTGTTGCTCCATTACTATTGTAAATAATTGCTGTTCCATACAATTGTAAATACTACACAGAACCCTTTCTGGATCTTAGCTCACATCACTGTTTCTGGAACTTTATTACTGTTGTGGTTAACTCTACTCTCTTGCACACTACACCTATATTTTATCTGATAATCTGACCTCCCACAAGCTCACTGCTTTCTAGATCCAACTCGCAATCCTTCAGCCCATAACTACAGTCTTATTTCTTTTCCCACCCTTTCTAAAAAGTGGTTAGTTGGGTGAAATATCACGGTTAACACTATACACATCCAAACAGTGAACTCACTGCAAACTATATTAACATGAAAAAGGAAATAGAAACGATCAACAAGGGCCAAGAGGAAGTGAACAATACAATTTCTGAATTGAAGAACACACAGAAGGAATCAAAAGCAGACTAGACAAAACAGAGGATCAAATCAGTGAGCTAGAGAACAAGGTAGAAAAAAACACCCAGAAAGAGCAAGGAAACTAGAGGAACAACCAACAAAGCCCAGAGCAAGTAGAAGGAAGGAAATAACCAAGAGCAGAGCAGAATTAAATGACATAAAGACTTAAAACACCCAGAAATAGAAGAGAAGCTCAGAAAGAATGAAGAGGGGTTAAGGGAAATGCAGGACAAAATGAAACATAATAATATCCGTATAATAGGGATACCAGATAGAGAAGAAGAAAAGCAAGGCATAGAAAATGTGTATGAAAAAGTAATGATGGAAAAGTTCCCTAATTTGATGAGAGGAAAAGCCACACAAATCCAGGAAACACAGAGTCCCAATCAAGAGGAACCCAAGGAGGCCCACTTCAAGCCACTTTCTAATTAAAATGATAAAATTCCAGATTTCCAAGCAAGATGGAGGCACAGGTAGACACACTGTCCCTCCTCACACAACCAAGAGAAGGACAACAACAATTTAAAAACAAAAAACAACCAGAACTGACAGAAAATTGAACTGTATGGAAGTCCAATAACCAAGGAGTTAAAAAAGACACATTCATCCAAACCAGTAGGAGGGGTAAAGACGGACAGCCAGGGCAGAGAGGGCTCGTGACAAAGCGGCGACTGGTGGACCCAGTGAGGCGGCGGATTGTGGACCAGGGACAGGGAGGCAGAGCACAAGGCGGTTGACAGACCAGGTAGTCCCATGTTTGTGTGCAGATAAACCAGGCCAAACTGTGTAGTGGGACAGACCCTACAACCCAGGGTCCCAGTGCAAGAAAATAAAAAATCAAAGCCTTTGAATGAAAACACCTGTGGGCGTTGACCTGCTGGGAGAAACTTGAGTCTCACAGGAGAGTTCACTGGAGAGACCCACAGGGTCCTAGAATATACACAAGCCCAACCTCCTGGGGATCAGCACCAGAAGAGCTCAATATGCTTCTGGGCAGCAAGAGAAGTGACTGAAATCCAGTCAAGAGTGGAGCAGGCACCATTGTTCCCTCTCAGACCAATGCCCCACATACAGCATCACAATACAGCTATGTGGGTTACCCAGCCCTGGTCGACACCAAAGGCTCCGCCCCTCACTATATAACAGGTGTATCACGACGAAAAAAAAAAATGGCCCAAATGAAAGAACAGATCAAACCTCCAGAAAAAAAAATATAACTAAGTGATGAAGAGATAGCTAACCTATCAGACGCACAGTTCAAAACACTGGTAATCAAGATGCTCACAGAATTGGTTGAATTTGGTCACAAATTAGATTAAAAAATGAAGGCCATGCTAAGTGAATTAAAGGAAAATGTACAGAGAACTAAAGTGATGGGAAGGAAACCGGGACTCAAATCAATGGTGTGGACTAGAAGAAAGAAAGAAACATCTAAGTAGAAAAGAATGAAGAAGTAAGAATTCAAAAAAATGAGAAGAGGCTTAGGAACCTCCAGAACATCTTTAAACGTTCCAGCATCTGAATTACAGGGGTACCAGAAGGAGAAGAGGAAGACCAACAAGTAGAAAACTAATTTGAGCAAATAATAAAGGAGAACTTCCCCAATCTGGCAAAGGAAACAGACTTCCAGGAAGTCCAGGAAGCTCAGAGAGTCCCAAAGAAGTTGGACCCAAGGACGAACATAAGGAACACACCAAGGCACATCATAATTACTTTACCCAAGATTAAAGATAAGGACAGAATCCTAGAAGCAGCAAGAGAAAAGGAGCCAGTTCCCTACAAAGGAATGCCCATAAGACTGTCAGTTGATTTCTCAAAAGAAACCTTGAAGTCAAGAAGGGGCTGGAAAGAAGTATTCAAAGTCATGTAAGGCAAGGACCTCCATCCAAAATGACTCTATCCAGCAAAGCTATCATTTAGAATGGAAGGACAGATAAAGTGCTTTTCAGAAAAGGTCAAGTTAAAGGAGTTCGTCATCACCGATCTCTTATTATATGAAATGTTAAAGGGATTCATCTAAGAAAAAGAAGAACAAAAATAGGTAGGAGGAGATGAAGAATAGTATGGGAAATGTAAAAGCCAAAGAACTTATATGTATGACCCATGGACATGAACTAAAGGGGGAAATGTGGGTGGGAGGGGGTGTGCAGGGTAGAGAGGAGTGAAGGGGTGGGAATGGGACAACTGAAATAGCATAGCATAGTCAACAAAATATATTTTTAAAAATTTGCACAACATAAAGATAGCCATTTTAAAATGGGAAAAATAAATAAAATGGCAAAATTTCAAGACAAAGAGAGAATCTTGAAGGCAGCAGGTGAGAAACAAGAAGTAACATACAAGGGAGCCGCGATAAGGACAACAGATGACTTCTCAATGGAAATGCTTGAAGCCAGAAGGAAATGGCAAGGAACATCCAAGTACTGAAAACCAAAGGACTTCAACCAAGACTACTCTATCCAGCAAGGTTCTCGAGTAAAATGGAAGACTGTATAAGTAGTTTCCCAGACAAAAGAAGCCTCAAAGAATACACCTCCACCAAACCAGCTCTGCAAGAGATGTTAAAGGTCTGCTTTATGAACAGGAAGAAAAACAGTGAAAACGAAATGAACACAGGTATGAAAAAATGGCAAAAAAATAAATACCTATCTGTTGGGAACCGCCCTGCCTGGTATCAGAAGCTGTAACCCCCACCAAGGCTGAGGCTGAGGGAATGGCCTTGGAACCTTAAGCCAGCAAGGAGACAAGCTTATCTCCCTGGCAGGAGCACCGCTTCTGCTCCTTTTACTTCACCCTGCCTGGTCCCCAATGCTTGGTCGGTTAGCCAATGACGGGTACAATTCCCCAACGGGGTAATGACCTAAGACAGGCATAATTACGTGGGAGGCCCCCAAGGAAGGACTTTAAGGGTTACAGCAAAAGGGGGCGATGGACCTTCACCCCTTGGCTTTGACAAAGCCCGAGTCCTCATGGTCTGCAAGAAAATCTTCTAACCTCTGGGCTGCCTTACTTCCCTTGCTCCTCCTAAGCCTGAAACAATGACAGAGAGTGGTGCAGCCCTGTGCTGAAAAGGGCAGGTTCCCTGGGTGATCAGGCCTAAGAAAGAATATGTAAAATCCTGTCAAACCTGCTTTGTTTAGAATGCTCTCGGTTGAACGAGAAAGGTCCAAGGAAGAAGTAAGTTTGTTCCTAAAAGTTTTACAGCTCTTTGACCCTGACTCAAAATAGGCCTTCAGACTTCCTTTTGTCTACTGTTTGATCCATTCTTCCTGGCAATGAGTAATGAGCTTTACCTGAATTCTTATGCAAACAAACCCAACAAAAGCCTGCTCAGGCAGGAGAATGGGGCGCTCTCCCCTAGGGAGGGTAGCACAGTGCTCCCCACTAGAGAGAGTGCCATTTCATCCCTATTTCTCCACAGGACTCAATTGTCTCTGTGTATGTTTTTCTCGTGTTTCCATGAGCCATCTGCAGCATTCTGCGGTCACTGCTGGTTGGTGGCCGTGACACCTATCAATAATACCCTTATATGTAAATGGATTAAATACTCCAATCAAAAGACTCTGAATGGCTGAATGGATAAGAAATCATAACCCACACATATGCTGCCTACGAGAGACCCAACTCAGGATAAACGATCTACACAGACTGAAAGTGAAGGGCTGCAAAAAATATTCCAAACAAATGGACAGGGGAAAAAAAGCCTGGATAGCAAACTGATATCAAACAAAATAGGCTTCAAAACAAAGGCCACAACAAGAGACCCAGAAGGTCACTTCATAATACTCAAAGGAAGAATCCACCAAGACATAAACATTGAAAATATATATACATCCACCATAGGAACACCAAATACATAAATGAAATCTTGGAGGACTTCAAAAAAGATATTGACAGCAACACAGTAAGAGTAGGGGATTTCAACACCCACTGTCAAAAATGGATAGATCTTCCAATAAAATATCAACAAACATACTGTGGCACTGAACAATGCCCTAGATGAAATGGACTTAACTGATATATATACAGAGTCTTTTATCCCAAAGAAGCAAAATACACATTCTTTTCAAATGCACATGGAACATTTTCAAAGACAGACCACGATACGACACAAAACAATCCTCAACAAATTCAAGAAAACTGAAATCATATCAAGCATTTTCTTTGACCACAAACAAAGCCAAAGCAAATACAAGGAAGGAAATAACCAATATCAGAGCAGAATTAAATGACATAGAGACTAAAAGCACAATTCTAGGAATCAGTAAGTCCAAGAGCTGGTTCTTTGAAAAGATAAAATGAACAAGACTTAAGAAGACTCATCAAGAAAAAAAGAGAGAGGACCCAAATAAACACAATCAGATATGAAAGAGGAGAGATTACAATTGACACCACAGAAATACAAAGGATTGTAAGAAAATACTACGAAGAACTATATGTGAAGAAATTTGAAAACCTAGGTTAAATGGACAAATTTATAGAAAAATATAATCTTCCTAAACTCAGTGAAGAAGCAGAAAGGCCGAAGAGACCAATGACAGCAGACGAAATTGAAGCAGTAATCAAAAAACTCCTGACACACAAAAGCCCTGGATGCAAGTTTCACAGAAGAATTCTACAGAGCATGAAAGGAAGAGCTAACTCCTATCCTTCACAAACTATTCCAAAAAATCCAAGAAGATGGAAGACTCCCACACTCTTTTTATGAAGCCAGCACCATCCTAATCCAAAAAGAAGATAAAGACACAACAAAGAAAAACAAAAAAACTTCAGGCCAATATTGCTGATGAACACAGACACCAAAATCCTCAACAAAATATTGGCAAACCGCATCCAACAATGTATTAAAAAGATCATACACCATGATCAAGTGGGATTCATCCCAAGGATGTAAGGATGGTACAATATTCGCAAGTCAATAAACATAATACATCACATAAACAAAAGGAAAGACAAAAATCACATGATCGTATTTATAGATACGGAAAAAGCATTTGATAAGGTACAGCCCCCATTTATGATCAAAACACTCAGCAAAGTGGGAATAGAGGAAGTATTCCTCAACATAATAAAGGCCATATAGGAGAGACCTACAACCAACATCATACTCAATGGGCAAAAACAAATCTTTTCCACTAAAATCAGGAACAAGACAAGGATGCCCACTTCACCACTCTTATTTGACATAGTATCTCGGAAGTCCTAGCCACAGCAATCACACACAAAAAAAGAAATAAAAGGCATCTAAATTGGAAAGGAGGAAACAAAACTGTCATTGTTTAGAGTGTACCTAGAAAATCCTATAGATTCCACCAAAAAAACTACTCAACCTACTAAGTGAATTTGTCAAAACAGAGGGATTCCAAATCAATATTCAGAAATCAAAGGCATTTTTGTACACCAGCAGTGAAATATCAGACACAGAAATCAGGGGAAAAAAATCCCATTTTCTATAGCAACAAGAAAAATAAAGTACTTAGGAATAAAACTTACCAAGAACATAAAAGACCTGTATTCAGAAACCCACACAATACTGAAGAAAGAAATTAAGGAAGACACAAACAAATGGAAGCATGTACCGTGTTCATGGATTGGAATAATTAACATCATCAAAATGTCAATACTACCAAAGCCATTTATAGATTCCAAGTAATCCCTATTAAAGCTATCAATGATATATTTCATAGATATAGAACAAACATTTCAGAAATTTATACAGAACCATAAATGATGCCAAATAGCTGCAGCAATTTTCAGAAAGAAGAACAAAGTGGGAGGGATAACAATACCTGATATCACACAGTATTATAAGGAGACTGTAATAAAAACAGTCTGGTACCTGCATAAGAACAGACACATAGAGCAATGGAACAGAACAGAGAGCCCAGAAATAAGCCCAAGTCTCTATGGTTAATTAATATTTGACAAAGGAGGCAGCAGCATAAAATGGACCAAAAAGAGCTTCTTCAACAAATGTTGTTTGGAGATCTGGACAGCTACATGCAAAAAAGTGAAACTTGATCACTAACTTGAATCATACACAAAATAAATTCAAGGTGGATAAAAGACTTAAATATAAGTTGTGGCACCATAAAAGTCATAGAGGAGAACACAAGCAAGAAAATCTCAGATATTCCACATAGTAGTATTTTTACTGATATGTCCCCTAGAGCAAGGGACATAAAGGAAAGAATAAACAAATGGGATCTCTTCAAAATAAAAAGGTTCTGCATAGCTAAAGAAAACAGCACTAAAAGGAAAAGAAAACCAACTGTATGGGAAAATATATTTTGCCAATGATACCTCAGGGAAGGGCTTAATCTCTAAAATATATAAAGAACTCACACAATTCCACTCCAGGAAGAAAAAAAAAGACAAAAAAAAAAACCAATTAAAAAATGGGCAAAAGACCTGAACAGATACTTCTCCAAGGAGGACATACAAAGGGCCCCGAAACATATAAAAAGATGCTCAGCATTAGTAGTCATCAGAAAGAGGCAAATTAAAACCACAATGAGATACCACTTCACACTGGTCAGAATGGCCATCATAAACAAATCAACAAACAATACACGTTGGAGAGGATGTGGAGAAAAGGGGACCCTAGTGCATTGTTGGTGGGAATGCAGACTGGTGCAGCCACTGTGAAAAACACTATGGAATTTCCTCAGAAAACTAAAAATGGAACTGCCTTTTGGCCCAGCAAATCCACTGCTGGGATTACACCCTAAGAGCCCTGAAACACCAATCCAAAAGAACCTATGCACCCAATATTCATAGCACCACAATTTAAAATAGCCAAGTGCTGGAAGCAACCTAAGTGCCCATCAGCAAATGAGTGGGTCAAAAAACTATGATATATTTACATAATGGAATTCTACACAGCAGAAAGGAAAAAGGAGCTCCTACCCTTTGCAATAGCATGGATGGAACTGGAGAGCATTATGCTAGGTGAAATAAGCCAGGTATCAGAGACATTGAAATTATGAACAATCTGACAGTAACCAGAGTGGAGGTGGGAGGGATAATGGGGGGAAGGGTTTTGAGGAACTACACATGGACAAAACCAAGGGGGAGGGTGGAAGTAAGAGTAGAAGGGGGTTTGGCTGGGGGGGGGGAACAGTGGGGTTAAAATGTAGACGACTGTAAATGAACAATAAAATAATCAATTAAATAAAAAAGGTTAAATGAGGCCATTAGAGTATGCTCTAATCCAGTATGATTGGTGCTCTTCCTAGAAGATTGAACTTGAGCCCAGACATATGCAGAGAGAATACCATGTGAAAACACAGAGAAAATAGCCATTTACAAGTTTTAAAGAGAGAGGCCCTCAGGAGAAACCAACCCTAGTGAATCATGATCTTGGACTTCTAGGTTCCACAACTGTGAGAAAATAAATTTCTGTTGTTTAAACCAAAAAAAAAACCCAAACAAATAGTAGAACAAATCTTTGGCTAATGAAGTCATGATGGCTCTGGGCAGCAGAATGGCAGGGAGCATTATCTTATGCCCCTCTAAAGCAATTTGTACCAGAATGTACTTGAACACTATTGTCCTACTTTCCAGGAAGCAGACATTTTAAATTAAAGTACAAAAACCTCTTCCATCATGTGCTTCTTCCAGACTAAGAAACTGTTCCACTGCCTGTTGAATATGAAAAACAGTACTCCACAAAACACCTGAGGCAGACACAACTGTAAACACTTTCAATGAGGGCCATTTTTACCATTCTGTAAAGATCTAAAGGCAGAACTAGAAAATAACTTTGACTTCCACAGGGAAGTCAAGACCTTTGCAAGCAAAATCTAAACTCTAGTTCCCACAATCGCCTGATTTGAGATCAAGAAGCCTCCTCGATTAGTGGTTTTTCTGAACTTTCCATGTACAAACAGCAACAAAAAGTACGCAGGTCTTCTCTTTGGATTTTACCCAGTATGCTTTCTTACTCTGTGTTGGCATGTAAATGAAGTTTAAGCATGGTCTTTCTCTGCAGGGTGTCTTGAAAGCTGTAGGAAACTACCCAGTCTGAAAACCAAATTCTAAGGCCTACCAGTGAGTGAAAAATTATGCATGAGTAGATTCTAAATGCAGAATTCAAAATATTTCTAAGGAAGCTCTCTTTACTTGAATGTCTGTTTTGAAAAAAAGAACGCCAAATACTTAGGGCAGCCCCTATGTTCCCTTTGTTATAAAACAAATTTCTGTAAATCTCCCTTTGCTAAGCTGAAATGAAAATCAGGTATTATCAACCTAAACACAATTTCAAAAAATAATCAATATAATGCCTTAATTCCAGTCTAAATGACAAAAAAGGACAATGAATTATAATAAAATAACATTTTTAATACATTACACTAAAAACTGACCCCCCCCAATTTCCAATATGGCCTCTATGGGGAGTGTCACCTCTCCCCTACGAGAACCAACAGCAGAGAGTTTTCTGTTCTGTACCTGTAAACACAGGATTTACTAAATCAAGTTATTCTCACTTTTACATTAAAGTTGCTCTGACTGTAGGACACCTAGAAGGCAAGAAAATGAAAAAGATGCCTCGAGATTACCTTAACCAAACCACTCAGCACAAACAGCGAAAAAATCACATTGTGAGACTGGTACACTATCAATTGAATTTCTACATTTGCCCAACCCACATGAAAAGAAATGATGATCTGCAAAACTACAAATTTATTTCATTTCTGTACATTTTCTTTTGAATGGGGGCTTGTAAACTTTTCCTGTAAAGGGACAGATAGTAAATATTTTAGGTTTGGTGAACCATGTAGACTGTGTTGCAGCTACTAAACTCTGTTGTAGCCTGAAAGCAACGACAGACAGGAAATGACAGGGTTTGGCTATAGTCCAGTTAAGATTTTGTTTATAAAAATAAGCTGTCACCTTCTGCCTTAACTATTAAAATAGATTACTTCCAAGTGAACTTCCTTTTGTCAAAGCTAATACTAATGTCCTTTTAAACTAAAACATAAGCTAACCTCACCACTCATAGCATATATTTTGTAAAAATGTACTATGTCCAGCTACAAAACTGCCATGTAGTTGAAAAAAGGAGGGGATTCTGTAATCTATACCAGTTTGGGCTTCAGATACCAATTTTGTCACCTGATGAAAAATACTAGTCATGCAACTCTGGACAAACTGCAGTTCCCTGAGAAATGAACATGATACCACCTAACTCATGGGGCTGTGATGAGGAACTCGTAAAAGGCTGACACAGCCATTGACAAAACAGAGCACTCCAATACCTGGTCCCTTCCTCCTACAGATGTTTTGATGAGCTGTAAGTCATTTTTCAAACTAGCACTAAAATACTTGGCTGGATTCTTCATAAAATACACAACATCTATCGCTGCCTAAACATTCTGCATACACATTTTCTAAGATGATGAGTATAATCTTGTCAGGGCTCTGAACAGCAGTTTATCTTTAAAGCATGCCTACTTCCATTAAAAAAGTAAATGCTCAACTCCTAGCCCAAGGAAACTTTCCATGGGATCCCTAATATGGAGACCTCCTCTCACTACCTTTTATCCTAACTCAAGGATCTAGAAATACACTAGAGGTTTCTTAGAGTAAAACTAACTGTATTTATTCCAAAACAGTACTCCCCTGTCAAAGTTGCTTATTCCCCAAATAGACACATACAAAACATATGATTAGAGCTCAATTTTTCTTGGCAATATCAAACCTCAGGGCTAAAGGGATTTTGTTTTGGTAATTCTTCTTTGGAAATTATGAAATATTAAATAGTATTTCATTTATAAGCCAGCTCTTTGAATCATTTTGAATAACATTTATTATTGATTTTAAAGATCACAATATACTTACTTTTACTTCTTTATGTGTTGCAAAGACCTTTGACTAAAAACAATATAGTTCAGATTCAGTGAAGAATGCATTTTGAATCATTTTTTTCCAGCAGCGAGTGATAGATTTGAGCTGATCAAATCACCCTGTTACTTGGTCCCCTCCAAACAAATGGCATATCTTCAAGACAGCTGAATGGCTTTAGAGGCATGAGCTATGGCTATGAAACAGAGTAACTTTAGAAATGCTTCATAAATTGAAACTGGTATGCTAATGAAACTATTAAAAAGTCAACCACCACCAGGTTAACTTTTTTAATGTAAAAAGGCTACCTAGTAATGATAATACATACATTTAAGTAGATCTTTAAATTCTCCAATGGATTTTGTAACTGTCAGATACCTGGCAGTAAACAGTTTCAAAATAGGAACAAGATCAAGTTCCCTATCAACCTGCCAATTCTCAAACTCATGAAACCAGCTGATCTGCTCATGACAGCAGTGTAGTTTAACTATTTTCCCCTGCGAGAAACTGTTCCCAAAAAGTACACTTTAAATATATAAGTAAAAAGTACCTAAAGCAAAAGTTAAACTATAATTGTTGATGGTAAGAGTAAACATGTAAAGAGTCATAGCTACAATAGTAATGAAGATGCCAGTTCAAAACATCTCCTTATTTTCCAAGGACCTTCTCAGACTGGGCATTACTGACAAAGATTCTTCTAACTGGAATTAGTGGTGGAAGGGGAAGGGACTAAAGACATGCATATATATCACTTCTCTGTATGCTATACAAATTTCTAATATTTCATTTCTCATGCTGTACTCTGTTTATCCATTGACATTTTGGGTCTATTAGATCTGAGCTTCTTAAGGGCAAGGCCTGTTTCATGTTGTAGCACCAGCACAGAGGAGCCTGAATACTCAGTCAATAAGTAAATGAATATAGTATCACCCTCATAAACTTTCATGACTTTCAAGACATAAGTCTTCAGCCATTAAAGGTACTCCAGCCTCCCTCTCTAGGACAGATTTTTGGTTTTATAACTCCTTTGTATCTCTGTATAACTTTTTCACATATGTAGTATATATTGCTAAATATTACATTGGGTTTGAGCTTTTATATATAACTAAAATTGTTACACATCTTCGGCCCCTTGCTTTTTTCACACAGCATTGTTATGAGAGCCATAAATGTGGATGTGTGGAGTTGTGCTTCACTAATTTTCACTGCTGCATAATAGTCCATTGTTCTGTACTTTCTCATTCTCTTCTCAGAGGTCATTTAAACTGGTTCCAGGTTTCACTATTACAAATGGTAACTTTTATGAACAATTTTATAAATGTCTCCTACTTCCAGCACACATGTAAGAATTGCAATGTTTTTTTTTGTGCCAGATTTTCCAATACCTTTGTCTGCTCTTGCAATAAATGTGTGTGTGTGTGTGTGTGTGTGTGTGTGTATTTAATCAAGCTGTATTGAGAAGATAGCTAATGGGTGAAAATGTAGGCAAATCAACCATTTGAGATTAAATGAAAACTGAAAGCCAGCATTGTCAACACTGTAATTAATTCAAACAGCAAGGGGGAAAAAGGAAAAAGAGTAGATGGGCAGTGTCTGAGTTTCCTGGGTCTACTCTAACAAAGTGGTACAAAGTGGTACAAACTGGATAATTTATAATAGAAATTTCTTCTCTCTCAGTTCTGTAGGCTATATGCCTAAAATCAGAGTGTCAGCAGGGCCATGCTCCTCTGCAAGGCTCAAGGGGAGGTTCCGTCTTGCCTCTTCCAGCTTCTGGTGGTTGCAACCACAGCATTTCAACCTTTGTGTCTGTCATCACATGACTTTTTTTTTGTGTTCTTCTTTGTGTGTCTCTACATGATGTTCTCCACTAAGGACACCAGTGATATTGGATTAAGGGCCCACCCTACTCCAGTATGACTTTAACTAGCTATATCTACAATGACCCTATTTCCAAATAAGGTCACATTCCAAGGTACGGGGGTCTAGACCTATCAACATGTCCTTCTGGGGGATACAATCCAATTCACAACAAAGAGGTTAACTATAGAAATTAGCAATCTACAAAATGATCATGTGGTTACAATCAAAACAATTTAGTTGGTCAACCCAGTTATAAGCATTCACTAAACATCTATTAAATTAACCAGCACTGAATTATAGCTTCTTAGAATAATTAAATTACATGAGAGCAATCATTTCTGAAGATACTTCTCACTCAGCATACATAACTGTTTAATCCTGTTTCCAAAGAGAAAAAAAAAATCAGTCAGTAAATATATATTGGGTAACAACTCTGGACCACATTGGAAAATTCTACAAAAATGAGATCGATCTTCAAGGAACCATCAACTGAGTTGGGGAGATGAATAAGTATAAGACAAGTTAAATAGTGATAAACACAATGAATGGATGTACATTAAATACTAACAGAGACAACAACACAGGTGATACTATTCAATTAAGATAAAATAGAACATCTGTTCATCAATGATCATGGCTGCCATTTACTAATCCTTTATTATGTGCCAGGCAGTGTTTTAAGCACAGATGAACTCATTCAATGCCCCCAACAACATCATAAGGCAATTACTATTACCATCTTCATATGAAAACACACAACCCCAAGGAACAAGGAGGTTAAACAACATGTCCACTAAGAACTGTCAATGTTAGAATTCAAATCCAGCCAGTCTGGCACTCTTACCCACTAACAGATAGTTGTTGCTCTAATTCTCTAACAGATGATCAAATTAAAAATGAGGACATTTTGCCTCCTGCTTACACAGCTGAATAAAAAAGATTTTTTTTGGAATTCTATCTCTACATAACAAAATCAGATGGTCACAACGAACTCTAGCCTTCATTTTAAAGATAAGTAAACAAGTAATGACTTTCCCCCAAAATCCATGTCTGTGAGGCACACTACATGCCTCTTGTTTGTCCACTGCAATATTACTTTGTATCATGGAAGAGTTTTTTTCAAACTACATTTTAAAAGAAGGAAAAAATTGAGTTCCGGCCAAGATGGAGGCATAGGCAGTCGCACTGTGCTTCCTCGAGCAACCAAGACTGAAAACAACAAAGATTGAGAAACAATTAACAACCACAACAGAGGGAAATTAATTGAACAGAAGTCGGGCTCCAGTACATCCAGACCGGTAAGGAGCGGCGGAGTCGGGAGGCCTGCAAAGTGGGGTCGAGGGTTCCCGGCGGGAAGAGGTGCTGACTGGCGGGCGCGCAGGGTGCAGACGGCAGCGGCAGCGGACGGACCGGTGGCGGACGCTGGGCCCGGAAGCACGGAGGTGACTAGCAGACCCAGTGAGGGGTGCAGGGCAGCTGGCTGTCCGCAGCCACACGTTTGCGCACGAACTAAGTGAAAATGGGCAGCGCCGCCACATTTCAAAGCTTAAGAGCCCCGTCTGGGAACTGAGGCCGGGAGACTCTCACAGGAGACTTCTCGGGGAAACCCACAGAGTCCGAGAAAGTACACCAGCCCACCGCCCGGGAGCCAGCACAGCAAGGGCCCAGTTTGCTTGTGGGAGGCAGTGGAGGGAACGGAAGTCCTAGAGAGAGCGGAGCAGGCGCCATTGTTCC
>PVIA01014206.1:0-28181 GCA_004024845.1 Tonatia bakeri
TTTTAATTGGGTTGCTTGTCTTCTTAGAGTATAATCGTGTAAGTTCTTTATATATTTTGGAGATTAAGCCTTTATCAGAGGTATCGTTGGCAAATATGTTTTCCCATACAGTTGATTCTCTTTTTATTTTGATACTGTTTTCTTTAGCAGTGCAGAAGCTTTTTATTTTGATGAGGTCCCATTTGTTTATTCTTTCCTTGATTTCTCCCGCTCTAGGGGACATGTCAGTAAAAAAGTTTTTGTGTGATATATCTGAGATTTTCATACCTATGTTCTCCTCTAGTTTTCTCAAAAAATTAAAAATGGAACTGCCTTATGACCCAGAGGTTCCACTTCGGGATATGTATTCAAAGAAACCCAAAACACTAATTTGAAAGAATATATGCACCCCTATGTTCATTACAGCATTATTTACTATTTACAATAGCCAAGTTATGGAAGTAACCCAAGTGCCCATCAATAGACAAGTGGATAAAAAGCTGTGCTATAAACACACACGTATACACAATAGAATATTATTTGGCCATAAAAAAGAATGAAATCTTAACCATTTGCAATAGCATGGATGGACCTAGAGGATATTATGCTAAGTGAAATACATCAGTCAGAGAAAGACAAATACCATATGATTTCATTTATATGTAGAATCTAAAGAACAACATAAATGAACAAGCAACACAAAAACAGATTCATAGATACAGACAACAGACTGACGGTTGCCAGAGGGGAAGGGCTTTTGGGGATTAGGTGAAAAATGTGAAGGGATTGAGAAGTACAGATTGGTAGTTACAAAATAGTCATGGAGATGTAAACTACAGCATAGGAAATATAGTCAATAATGTTGTAATAAGTAGGTACAGTGCCAGTTGGGTACTGGCAATATCAGAGGGAAGACTTTGTAAAGTATATGATTGTCTAACCACTATGCCATATACCTGAAACTAATACAAAATAATATTAAATGTAAACTATAATTGAAAAATATTTAAAATATTTTTTTTGAAAGAGTACTTGCCCTGGCCAGTGTTGCTTAGTGGATTGAGTGTCAGCCTGTGAACCAAATGGTCACTGGTTCGAATGCCAGTCAGGGCACATGCCTGGGTTGTGGGCCAGGTCCCCAGTGGGGGGCGAGTTAGAGGCAACCACACCTTGATGTTTCTCTCCCTCTCTTTTTCCCTCCTTTCCCCTCTCTCTAAAAATAAATAAATAAAATCTTAAAAAAAAAAGACTACTGATATTTCTGTAGGATCTTATAGGCCCAGATAGTCATATCTGCTCTCTTGATATCACTGCTCAATCAGTGGTAATCTTAGGTAACTGACAACCTAGTTTTCTTTGATAGACGAAACCACAGAAATGTTCAGAAGCACTCTCCCTATCCTCTGCCTTTAGCCTCTCACTAGCCAGGGTTATGCAGAGATAAATTTACTCATGTGACTATGGAGGCTAGCAAGTCCAAAATCTCCAGTGGAGGGCTACAGCTGGAGACCCAAAGAAGAGACAATGCTGTAGTTCAAGTCCATAGGCTATCTAGGGCAGAATTCCCTCTTACTCAGGAGAAGTCTTTTGCTCTATTCAGGCCTTCAACTGATTGGAATAGGCCCATCCACATTATTGACTGCTTTATTCAAGTCCACCAATTTAAATGTAAATCTCATCCAAAAACACCCTGACAAAAACATCCAAAGTAATCTTTGACCAGCCTAATTGACACATAAAGTTAATCAACATAGTCTCATGCTCTGCTTGTCTTCCTCATGTACACAAGTCATGGCTAATTCTTTGAATATGTCCTTCTTTTTCATGTCTCTGGGTTTTTACATATGCTTTTTCTACTTTATGGAATATTCTCTTCCTGCGTTTTCACCTAGTAAATTTCTAGTCATTCTTTAAGGCCCAAATTAAATATTATCTTTTCTGGGAAAACTTCCACCCCAGTGTGAGTTTGATGTCCACCCACCCCAGTACTTTCATTATATCTTCAATCATAGAATTTATCGCACTGAATTACAACTGTGTTTTTGTTTTTCTCTTTCATTAGAATGTGAAAGATTTTTAAAAATGTATTTATTTATTTTTAGAGAGGGGAAGGGAGGGAGAAAGAGAGGGAGAGAAACATCAATCTGTGGTTGCCTCTTACTTGCCCCACCCCTGGTGACCTGGCCCACAACCCAGGCATGTGCTCTGACTGGGAATCAAACCAGCAACCCTTTGGTTCACAAACAGGCGCTCAGTCCACTGAGCCACACCAGCCAGGGCAGAATGTGAAGGATTTAACCCCAAGGGAATTAAAATTAAGTTTTACTAATTACTATATTTGCAGCACCTAGCATAGAACTTGGCATGAGATAGGTGTTTAAAAGGTGTTTGTTGAATGAATTATTTTATTTTTATTTTTTAATTGTTGTTCAAGTACAGTTGTCTCCATTTTCACCCCACCTTGGCCTGCCACCCTATCCATCCCAGCCTCCCAGCCACAAACCTACGCCCTTTGACTTTGTCCATGCGTCCTTTAGACATGTTCCTTGATAGACCTTTCTCTATTTTCCCCCATTATCCCTCTCCCCCATCTGCTCTGGTTACTGTCAGTTTGTTCTTTAATTCAATGTTTCTGGTTATATTTTGCTTTCTTGTTTGTTTTGTTGATTAGGTTCCACTTATAGGTGAGATCATATGGTATTTGTCTTTCTCCACCTGGCTTAGTTCACTTAGCATAATTTTCACCAGTTCCATCCATTACAAAGGGTAGGAGCTCCTTCTTTCTTTATGCTGTGTAGTATTCCATTGTATAAATGGACCATAGTTTTTCTACCCACTAATTTGCTGATGGGCACTTAGGTTGCTTCCAGCACTTGGCTATTATAAATTGTGCTGCTATGAACATTGGGGTGCATAGGTTCTTTTGTATTGGTGTTTCAGGATTCTTAGAGTATAATTCCAGTAGTGGTATTGCTGGGTCAAAAGGCAGTATCATTTTTAGTTTTCTGAGGAAATTCTATACTGTTTTCCATAGTGGTTGTACCAGTCTGCATTCCCACCAACAATGCACTAGAGTTCCCTTTTCCCAACATCCTCTCCAGCCCTTGTTGTTTGTTGATTTGTTTATGATGGCCATTCTGACGAATGTGAAGTGGTATCTCATTGTGGTTTTAATTTGCATCTCTCTGAAGACTAGTGATGCTAAGCATCCTTTCATACGTCTCTGGGCCCCCTGTATGTCCTCCTTGGAGAAGTGTCTGTTTAAGCCCTTTGCCCATTTTTTAATTGGGTTGTTTGTCTTCCTGGAATGGAGTCATGTGAGTTCTTTATATATTTTGGAGACCAAACCCTTCTCCAAGGTATCATTGGCAAATATATTTTCCCATACAGTTGGTTTCCTTTTCATTTTACTGCTGTTTTCTTTAGCCATGCAGAAAACTTTTTATTTTGATACAGTTTCATTTATTTATTCTTTCCTTTATGTCCCTTGCTCTAGGGGACATATTGATGAAACTATTGTTGTGTAGAATATCTGAGATTTTCCTGCCTATATTCTCCTCTAGGACTTTTATGGTGTCTCAATTTATATTTAAGTCTTTTATCCACTTTGAATTTATTTTTGTTGTATGATGTAAGTTGGTGACTGAGTTTCATTTTTTTGCATGTAGCTGTCCAGATGTCCCAACACCATTTCTTGAACAGGCTACTTTTACTCCATTTTATGCTTCTGCCCTCTTTATCAAATATTAATTAACTATAGAAACATGGGTTTATTTCTGGGCCCTCTATTCTGTTCCATTGATCTATGTGTAAACAGTGGATACAAAGTCAATATTCAGAAGTTGAAGGTATTTTTGGATACCAACAATGAAATATCAGAAACAGAAATCAGAAAAAAAAATCCCATTTGATATAGCAACAAGAAAAATAAAGTACCGAGGAATAAACCTAACCAAGGAAGTAAAAGACCTGTATTCAGAAAACTACACAACACTAAAGAAAGAAATTAAGGAAGACACAAATAAATGGAAGCATATACCATGTTCATGGACTGGAAGAATTAATATCATCAAAATGTCCATGCTACCCAAAGCAATTTATGGATTCAACACAATCCCCATTAAAATACCAATGACATATTTCACAGATATAGAACAAACATTTTAAAAATCTATATGGAACCATAAATGACCTAAAATAGCCACAGCAATTTTGAGAAAGAAGAACAAAGTAGGAGGGATTGCAATACCTGATATAAAACTACATTACAAGTCCACAGTAATCAAAACAGTCTGGTACTGGCATAAGAACAGACACATAATGAACTAGTTTTTAAATGAGGCAAATTTTGTTAACAAAATATAAATGTGGCTGATGACTCAAAATAAGGAGCCTTACTCATTAAAACACTTTAAAGTCCTTAACAATATTGTAAGAATAATAAAACATTAGGGTGTGCAGTTTGGCTAGGAGAATTTATATATTTGGCTTCTGTAGTGCTGGCTCTATTTCTTTCTTTCTTTTTTAAAAAGGTGTTATTTATTTATTTAGAGAAAGAGAAGGTAGGGAGAAAGAGAGGGAGAAAAACATCGATGTGAGAGAAATGTTGACCAGTTGCCTCTCGCACACACCCCAACCTGGGACCTGGCCTGCAACCAGCCATGTACCCTAACCAGGAATAAAACCAGTGACCTTTCACTTTGCGAGACAACACCCAACCAACTGAGTGACGCGGGCCAGGGTGCGCTAGTTTTATTTCTGTTGCTAGATCTCCCATATTTCCTTTAACATTAAATTCCTCAGGCATAAGTGTAGTTGTTCCTAAAGTAATGTATATCTGCTTTTCTTAATTAAATCATTCTCAATCAATTAGATGGGTACTAGAGATAAGTGTCTTTCAGCAACACTAGAACAAACTTCAGTTGCTATTCCCCCGCTTCTAGTGTACACCTCAAAGTTTGGCCCAGTCATGTGAGTCCCACCATTACCAAGTCTACAGTAGTTCCTCATCAGGTTCCCCAGGCTTGCTCAGTACAAGCTTCTGACTCGGAGCTATTTACCACCATCAGATCTCTAAATAAAATACAACTTTTTTTGTTCATTCCTATTATAAAAGTAATAAGTTTATTGTAGAAAATTCAGAAATTTGGGAAAGTGAAGAAAATAAAAAACACTCAGAATCCTACTACCCAGAGATAAAACTATTGACCCTCTCTAGGTGTTTTTTTATTTGTGAATATTTTCTTTCCCAGAAATGGTATCAAGCACTCTATCTTATTTTATGACTTTTGCATTTTACTTATCAATACATTGTAAATATTTTTCCACATCATGAAATATTCTACAACATCACTTTTAATGGCTAGTTAATATGGCTCTGACAATGGGCTTTGAACAGAATAGGTCAATTGTTAACTTCAGATTTCTGAGAGCTGAAAGGCAAATGGGATGGCCAACTGCCACCAATCCTTTATGCAAGAATAGATCCATGACCATTATAGGAAAAGCTACACATGTGAAAATGAACATATAGCAACTTTGAAGTCTTCCCACTGAATGCAAATGAAGGAATGGTTTTTGATGGCCAGGGGAAGGTGGTGAAAGAACAGGAATAAATCAAGAGTATTCATGTTTGTCTCTTTGTTCTCCATTCAGATATCATCTATGGAGAGAACCTAGCTGAGACTAAAAGAGAAATAAACTATTCATGTTTTGTGTGTTTATTTAAGGTCAACACATTGGTTTTGAAAGGACTTGAAGCAACCATTCAATTAGAGTTAAAGGAAAAATGAAACCACAGGAAATATCAAGCATAGATGCTCCCAAGCACCTGGGATGTGCTCTTTTGGATTGTTTGGTCCTGAATACAGCTCTAGATTCTCTAATTATAATTATATCATATAATTATAATAGCTGTGTTTATTTAGTCCCTTCTCTGTACCAGGCACATACTAGGAACTTAATTTTTTCATTTAAAGATCAAAACAACTCTATGAAATAGGTATATAACTTCATTTTAATGTGAGGAAATAGGTTCCAGGAGGTTGAGTCACTTTCAAGTTAGTAGGGAACTTAAGCAGTTAATAGTGGAGACAAGATTCAGATCTGCCTTCCCAAGCCCTTTCTTCTGTACTATACTGCAAAGTAACTATCTGTGGTAGGCAGAATGATGTTCCCCAACTCCTCACCCCCCACAGGAATCTTCACATGTTAATTCCCAGAATCTGTGAATACATTAATTTATTTGAAAAGGGGGGAATTCAGTTTGCAAATGGAATTAAGAATGCTCATCAGCTGACCTTAAAATAGGGAGACTATCCTGGATTATCTGGTTGAGCCCAATATAATCACAAAGGTCCTTAAAAGCGGAAGAGCCCTGGCTGGTGTGGCTCAGTGGATTGAGTGCTGGCCTGAGAACCAAGGGGTCACAGGTTTGATTCCCAGTCAGGGCACATGCCTGGGTTGTGGGCCAGGTCCCCAGATGGGAGCATGCGAGAAGCAACCACACATTGATGTTTCTCTCCCTTTCTCCCTCCTTTCCCCTCTCTCTAAAAATAAATACATCTTTTTAAAAAGTGGAAGAAAGAAACAGAAAACTCAGAGGACATGTGAAAACAGAAGAAAGTTCAGAGTGATGCAATGTGAGGACTCAGCCTGCTCTTGCAGGCACTGAAGATAGAAGGGAGTCATGAGCCAAGGAATGTGGGCAGCCTCTAAAGCTGGAAAAGGCAAAGAAATGGATCCCTTCTCTTGAGCTTCTAAAAAGTAACACAACCAGCCAACACCTTGGTTTTAGTTCAGTGATGTATGCATTAGACCTCTAACTTACAGAATGGCAAGATAATAAATTTGTATTGTTTTAAGTCACCAAGTTTGTGGTAACTTGTTACAACAGCAACCAGAAAACTCACACCATCATTCTGTGAACATGTAAAGATCAGATTTGTATTCTTAGAAAGAAAACCCACACTCTTAGCACAGGTGTATATAAAAGAACCGCCTGTATGTAATCCATGATTTTCCATAGAAAAGAATTTTTTAATTTTTTTTAAGATCTAGAAAACTGTTGGATGACACTGGAAAGTTCTGGATCCAGTGACACACACAAGATTGTTTCAGCCTGATATAGAAACTACTTGCTGGCTTGCTTGCCCCCTGTGATACTGTTTTAAATGTCTGCTTTTAAGATCCACATCCTTGCAGATCATCTAGAAAAAAGTTATAAAACATCTTTCAATGGCCTAGTAAACTGGCCCACTAGATGTATTTATTAAATATTGAGTGAGAACTTTGTTTAGATGCTACCAAATAGAATTTTGGATTTACAATCAATGTGGGACAACATGTCTAACCAATTCTAGAGGCAGCAGATCTGAATTTGAAATCTGGTCTATCATCTTCTACCTGTGCAGGTATCACTCAAACTTTTAGAACCTAAGCTATTTCATGGGCTGATATTATCAACTTGAAGAGGTTGTTAATAAGGATTCTATGAGAAGATAGATCAAAAGAACCTAGAATAATAGTTGGTACATAACAGGTGTTCAATAAATACAAATCTGCTTCTTTCCCATTAGTCAAATACTGTGGAGATTTTGCCATTAAACATAGTATAAAACTCATTTTTCCTCTCTGCTGTTTCCATAGCAAGAAGGCCTATATACAGTTTAATAATTACTAAATTAGGGATTTTTAAAAGGATAAAACCATGCATTCTAGGAAATACACATGAGACCCAGCTTGAAATCTGCTCCTCCAGCCCTTCAAATGATTTTAGAAACTTGATTCCTTGAATATATCTTTCTGATTCCTTGTATTATACTTCATTCTGACTGAAAGAGCTAGAGTGAGTTTTATCTGCAACTAAATCCTGTCAGATATACAGAAACACTGGCATACCATGTCATGTTCAAAATTGAATCCTGTGCCCTGGCTGGCATAGCTCAGTGGATTGAGCGCGGGCTGCGAACCAAAGCATCGCAGGTTCGATTCCCAGTCAGGGAACATGCCTGGGTTGCAGGCCACAGCCTCCAGCAACTGCACATTGATGTGTCTGTCTGTCTGTCTGTCTGTCTCTCTCTTTCTCCCTTCCTTCCCTCTCTAAAAATAAATAAATCTTAAAAAACAAGACTTCTATAAAAAAAAATTGAATCCTGCCAGTCATGGAACCTCTCCTGCCCACTCTGCTTTTAACAATATTATTTTAATAAAGATGCCAGTAAAGCATTAGTATTTTGAAATTTATGGAAGTGTTTATTCACATATGATGGTCTAATGAATCAAAGACCGAAGATAATGCTGGTGATCTCAATAGCTTTAAATTGCTATTAACTCTTTTCTTGATGAGATAGGGTGGAGTATAATAGTAATCCATAATAGACAATTTGCCTACATTTTGTTCCTTGTGTAGTTACTGTTTGGAGAAAATAGCCTACAATTTATCAAGAAAGCTAGAATAGATTTTTGAAAGAATCTTCCAGCATTAGTTAGTAGACTGAGATAATAACACCTTAATATTTCTTTAACAATGGGTAGACAGAACTTTGAGCTCATACTGATGACATGCTTGCCAATAGTGGTAAATATGGATTTAGGACTACTAATTGGGACAGAATCTCAATAATTCAAGCCATCTTCTACTAGGACTCTTTTAAATTTTATGTGATTACTCTGGAAATGCAATTATCAAGGCAAATTTGTTTTCTTATAATTCTCTTGTATACTCTGTCCACTCTCCCAAGCATTTCTACTCAAATCTTCATCTAGGCCCAGCTAGCAAATTCTAGGCCAAGGAACAAGTACTAATATTAATTCAGACCTCTGATTATTAATTATTATTGTTTCTGAGATGACTCAGAGCCACAGAGAACTCAGGAGACCTCATAGTATAACTCTACCTCCTCCCACATCCATGCTGGGCAGCACTTGTGAGAATATCTTAAGTCTTCTGGGTTGTGCACAACCCAAGATGGCTCCTTTAATCTGCCATGTCCACCCCTTCAAGAGATCAAGGCATCACCTAAAGGGAGCATGCCAAGTCACAAACTCCTTTGTGGCCTGGTGAGTTCTATGAAAGGAAGAGAGTTTTCATTCACATTTGTGTTCCTGGCACACAAGCACATTTAATACATGTTGACTGAACAAAAATATTCAGTCCTGATCTCCATTCTACAGCTTCTCCTTGAACTTCATCCCATCCTGCTATCAGCTATCACAGGCTCTACTATTATTCTCCCATTTCTATCTTCATTTCACCTTTGAAATTGTGCTCACATTGTTATCTTTGCCATTCAACTGCAATTCTCACTCTCTGCAGGGGACTCTGGTTCAAGAGTCCTGAGGAACCCCTCTTCTCCTGGTCTGGCCTGTTCCTATACTCTATGCTGGCCCCATGCTGGCCCTATGCTGGCCCAGGATTGTCAGAACAACCCACCTAGGATTCACCTGAGAGAGGGGTCAGCATTTCTACGAAGTTCTTGGATTGAGAGAACTTTCATTTGAGCTCCATCATTGAAGAACTTCCAATCTAAAAACAGGTAAGTCCTGGAAACCCGTTTGTCAGAACTCCTTCTCATTTGAAGCAGATCCTGAATCACCTACCCAGGAAGAAGAAGTAAGAATAAAAACCTAAGTTACCACCATTAGTCATGTCCACAAATCATGTGGGGGAAAAAACCCAACTTATAGCTAATTTAAAGGGAGTGCCTGGGGATGAATTATGCTTTTTATATCTATGTTATTAATCAGTTATTAACTTTACTGGAAACTGTTATCAGACTCAAAAGCTAGTAGAACATGAAATCCTTCACTCTATCCATGAGGTTGTTCTTGAGATAAAAATACTTTATTCTGAGGCTGAGGAATCTGGTTTTGGTGCTCTGAGCTAGAAAGTCCAGGCTTTAGATAGGGCCCAGTTTTGTGTTACTGTAGCAATAGCTAGCTTTTGTTTCCACAGCCATTGACTGAGCCTCCTGATTCTGCCAACCATCTGGCAAATGCACCTTCTTACTCAGAAAAATCAGAGGAGGAATGTGGATAAATCAGTCCAAACCTATTATCATCACTGTACTTTGCTGGTAACAGGTCAGTATGACATCCTCTATGAGGATCACTCCCTGCAGTGCTAACAGATGCACAACAGCACTCAGACTGGATGACAGCTTACCCATTCTAGGCTAGAAGAGATTTGGAGCACATAAGGCTACAGGATAAGCTCCTCAGCATGTTAGCTAACATTAACTTAAAAGAGGGATACTTATGTGAAAAAAAATCCTTATTTTGGGCTGAAAAGCAGAAGCTGCCCAAGAGAGAATGGGTCAAGGCTTGCTTTGATGGGCCTGGGTGAGGCTGAAACTGTGGGTATAGCTGGTTGGGTTGGGGATCAAGCCACTTAGTTGAAACAGGAAAAGCAATGGATTTCAGAGTGAGCCAGGCTGAGAAGCAGAGTGTGGTTGAAAGCAGCTAAGAAGAGTTGGGCTAAGTTAGGGTATGGGAGAATGGAAGTGAGGTCTGAAGATTTTGCTGGTCTATGTAAATCTAGATTATAGGAGAGGAGAAAATTATAGTTAAGAGACTAAGAGATGAGGTTAGGTAAGGAGAGAGATCTGATGGGATGAGTGTGGGGTTTGGGAGAATTGGTAGGAAAAAGAAGTAGGAGAGATGCACCAAACAGGTGGCTTAGTCCAAGTTCAAGCAGGAGACTCAGCTTACAGATCTTGGGCAGAAAGTTAAGGAAGGGATAGTGAGGGGTTGTCAGTTGTGCGGTAGCTGCTAGGAATTAGCAACTGGCTCTGGGAGGGGCAAAGACTGAGAAAAAGGAAAGAACTGAGAAAGAGCAGAAGGTGGAAAATCAGTCTGGTTGGAGCTGGGCTAAACATTCACTCTTGCCATCAGCTTAAAAGCACTGGGCCTGTTAGTTACTGTGTAGGCAAAATTGGCTCCCTTATATTCAATGGTTGTTAATAACTTTAGCGGACTATAATGAACTGTGATACCAGGAAAGGAAGAGGTTAACTGACGTTGAAAAAGAGCCTATGTGGCAGTTTTCAAACAAGAAGGTTGATCTGGCTTGTGTGAAGGTAATGATGCCTGAGTTGGAGCTGAGTGACTGTCGTACTGTTTTAAAATCCATTCTGGCACACTGTGATGAATATGTCAGCTGGCAGCTAAGAACTTACTGGAAAGCAAGTCTTTCACCATATATAATCAGTTCTTCCCCTTCCAGGAAAGAATCTTTCTAATCTCTGAAACAACATGCTTATCAATTTGCATAAAATATGCCATTCTCAATGAGCACATATTAATCATCTACCACTTACTTTTCTACTGTCTTTTTTTTAAAAAAGGAGAGTCAGTTAAGTACAGTGAATAGCACCTTTAAATTCAGCTGTGCTAGGTGAACCTGTTTAAGAGTGGCAGGGAGTCATTGCTAGAAGGGGCATGAGAGGGGCAGAAATAAAATGATGCTTTTCTATTTTCATGATCTTTTTTGCATGTATTTAAGAGGTTAAATCACCAATTAGGTTAAATGATAATTAAAAGTAAATCAGATTACAGGGCTGTTCTGATATACTTGTTAAAGTTGTATTTACTAGTTGCTTATTCTTTACCTAACTCTCATGGGAGAGGATGAAATAAACAGCCAGTCTAAGTTTAAAAAAGCAAGCTACCCCCCCCACCACCACAGGACTTGCTCCAGTTCCTGAACCAAAAAAGGAATACCCAGGATAACAGTCTCCTCTCAAATCTCTCAAATACTACATATACCACCTGCTCACATTTACCCTGTTCCTGCTGCTGTTTATCCATGAGGAAGCCAAGCCTGAAATCCCTCTTGAGGATAAGACTTAGGGAAATGCCAAATGAATTAGAGCAAAATTTTAAAAATTTGATTTCAGGTAATCATAACTGATTCTTCACACTATCTATATACTTCACTCAGTGAAATTACAACTCAGTCGTATCTCTCCTTATACCACATTTCATTAAACTCAAATAAGATAAAGCAATTTAAAAATGGTGACCAGATGCCATCTTGTTTCAGACCAAACCATAAGTCAAATTTTGAATGAAACTGACAAAACCTGGTTGGTTAAGTGGCACATCTAGATTTGTTAAACTCACTTCTGTCCTTTAATGAATATGCATAGATGCACAATGCTACTGGAAGTTAAAGAGACTGTATAAAGTCCATCATTGGTAGGGACATTGCATATGAAGGACAAGCACAGTATAATCCATTTCATCAAGAGTTAATTTTCTTAGCATGTATCAAAATATAAAAGTTATGAATTTTTTGACCCAGCAATGCCATTTCCAGGAATATGTCTTAAGGAGATCACTAGTAAAGTACATAAAGATGGCATGCAGGATCTTCATCACAGCTTTCTTTATACAGTGAAAAATTGGAAATAATAATTGGCCTTTAATAATGGGGGGGCTGATTAAATGAAAACATCAATGCAATATTATGCAGTCATACAAAAAGATAATGTATTGTATATGTATTGACATAAAAAATGTTCATGTCACATTGCTAAGTAAAAAGATATATAAAGGAGTTATTCATGGTATGATTCTATTTATACAAAACAATGTATATCTATACTTGTGGATGGTGAAATACCAATTATTCAGTATTTTCTTCCTTTTACTTAAAATTTTTTTCTACATAACCATGTATTTACTTTAAAAAATGAGGAGGGGGAAAAATCAAGCTATATTCATCAGCGGATAAAAACATTACTCTATATTTCAGTCAAATCAGAATAGTCACCCAGGAAGCCAACTGTAGTTGTTGTGTTTCTGTGCCTTCTGTTGGAAGGAAAACTGTGGATAAACAGACCATATTACAGAGAGAATTTGAACCGATGGTATCTCAAATCCAAACCAAAACAGAAATGAAATACTACATAAACTAAGGAGGATGCCTTTATCATACATAGTATTTAAAAGAATCAATTCATTGTGCATGTGTGCATGTATTACTATATTTTCATGACAAACAAAAAAAATAATGTGGATTCCAAGTAGCAGCAAAAGAATATAATGTAATTACCCTTGGTTTTTCTTACATAAGTTACCACTCCATAAATCTTTGTGTTAATATGGAAAAATCTGACCTGAACAGATGGATCTCACACTGTTTTCTAAAACATGAACAGATTTCTGATCTGGATCAGGAAATGAAGTCAGCACTAAATCAACAGACACAATCATCCATCTCCTAGAATTTCAATTTAAGAAGCTGCTAATAAAAGCAACATGTCCTTCTTTAGAAATACAGCACAGTGACACGTTTCTGTCTTAGTAGAATGTATTCTTCATACAGTAACAAAACATAGTGGGATATGGGACATTTGTGGCACTGGGGAGCTGGTTGATTCCTGAACCACACAAATTTTGGAGAAACATTCTTGGCAGGTGGCACCATTTGGCTGCCTCTGTTCTTCATTTTCCAAGTTTCCCATAGAAGGCACATCCCTCAGGGCTGCTATTCTTTCTGATTAAATCTTTATCTCATTAGCCCAAGGACTTCTTTTCCTTGAGCATGTTCACAGGCGCAGTTTCATAAATATACGTCCTTGGGTTTGAAGACCCAGTAAAGGGCTCTCTGTCAAGTAACTAGCAGCTTTGATTTTTTTGTCCTGCTCCATCACTTCTGGCTGTGTAACTTCAGACTGTGGGGAGTCTGGTGAGTCCAGAGGACTGGGTATGAGGAGGAGTCTAGGCCAAAGAGGTGGACCATGAGTTCAGGATATTGGTTATACAAAGGGAAATGAGCAAATAGTTAAATATATTGAGGATAATGGGAGCCAGATTGCTCACCATTAGAGAAGGAAGTTACAAATAGAAAAAGGGTGAAGACTAGAATGAACCCTGTAGTACTACCGTTGGAGATATTAACTTCATGGATTGTAATATAAATAGATGAATAAATATAGAAATAGAGATATGTATATGTGTCTGTCAGTTTCCTGGTTATGTCTGCTACAGTGGTCTAAAAGCAATGACACCTTAGTAGCAATGACCACACCTAGAACCCAGATCTTCCATTTTCTACTAAAAGGAATCAGGGCTGGTTGGAGAAATAGCTTTTGAAATAACTGAAATGGTAGGGGCAAGAAAAGTCCAAGACGAGTCTAAAACATATTACACCAGAAAGTACTACAAGAATTGTGTGTATATAGTCAAAGAACACAAGAACCAGCTTGAATGGGGATAGCATGATAATTTGTAAAGAGTGGCAGATTGGGATTTAAGAGACATTAAAAGAGAAATTTTCAGATTAGAATTATCATACAGATTCAGAAGACACAAAAAGCTTATATAGTCTTTTTACCCTGAAGAGCTCTGACAATAGAATCAATAATCATTTGTCCAGGATGATTTACATGCAATTTTACAGAGAGGCAAAAAAAAACCCAAACAAACAAAAAACCTATGCTATTATGTAACAGGCTTATATGATAGCAAATTATTTACATGTAATATGTTACATAATCCCACAACAACCCCAACAAGGTAGAAACTAACATTACTCAATAATAATAATAAGAAGAAGAAGAAGAGGAATAGGTGAAGCTTACAAAGGTGCTTACTATTGTAGCCAGGCTTCAAATCCAGGCTGTCCTCTTTCAGCCCAATTTGAGCCCATAACTACTTACTACCAAGCAAAACAATACCTAGCAAACTCCCACTCATTCCCACAATCTTCCTGATAAACTACTTGAGAAGCCTCTCGCTGAACAATCTGTTCCTTCTCTATGTTCATACATTTTCTTCAGGTTCTATTATAGTATTTGACATACAGTACCACTGTGAGTTGTATATGTAACACTAACCCCTGATAAAGTGTTACTGCTCTAAGAACAGAGATCGTGTCCTTATCTACTTGGTATCCACAGGTCCTAGGACAGTGCCAGATTCAACAAATGCTGGGAGAATGAATGGCTCCTGTTGCATAGTTGGCCTGCTCTGGAGAAAGCCACTCTCTAAATGGGAGACCTCTAGTTCTGTGGTGCAGAGCTCTGGTTGCTACAATTCTGCAACCTAACTCTTATCTTCTATCTCCTAACTCTGAATTAAGGGAATCCAAGAGGTAATGTGAGTATCTGGCTTTAGTTCATTACCACTCTCAGCAGTCTCATTCACCTTTAGGAACCTCACTCCCACGTAGAACAATGGCTCAGTCAGAGTTACACAGAGGCCAGGGGCAAAATAAATGGAAAATTAGATTACCTAACATTTTTACTTTCTTTTATCAAATTCTTAAAGTAAAAGTCAGAGTTCAGTGAAGTTGCTGATACTCTGGGACTTAAATAAAAGGAAAGAAATAAAAAGCAAATGATTTTGATAAGTCAGGGAATGATTTAATAAACTCCAGTAAAGATAAAAGGCATATGGACTGAATTCATATATAATTATCACTATGAAATGGTGTTAAATGCACATAAAGTATTTTATAAGCCCATTGATCACATATAATTTTACTATAGCAATTACTATAAAAGAAACCAGAGAAAATAAATAGCTTCATGGTATAATGTTATGTAAGTGCCAAATTTTGAACATCATATATATTAACATTTATAAGGCAAAATAAAGCTTTTGTCCACAAAGGACAAAAAGCTCAGTGAGCTTAGCTCATCTCTGACATTTCCTACCAAGTATAAGGGTATTTTCTGTGTCCAAACTAGAAGGTAGATAGATGAAAAGTGAGAAAGGAGAGGCAGGCACTAGTGTGATTATCATTCTCCTTCCTGTACCCAAGCCACTGGCCAGCAGAGAGTGACTGTTAATGTTAACAATTTGGTTACTTGTAGAATCTATTGCTAAGAGCAGAATGGCAGGAAAAAATACATATGTGTGTAATGGAGAAGGGTACTTTGTCTGATTTTATAACCAAATAATGCAGGGGAAACATGTAATAAGAACAGGAATAGAGCGGTAGCCCATAATATCCTGGAACTGTGACTTATCATAGTGTTTTAAGAATGCCATCCATGGGGCAAGGTGGCCTCAGCAAGGAAGATGAAACATGACTCTCATCACCAGTGAAATATTCAACATTGCTCAGAAAAAAAAGTGGGCCTGGTTAGAAGATGATTAATAAATCACTTTTTTATCACCAACAAATTCCAATCCCAAATTAGAAGAGTATACTGCTAATAGGGTCAACAAAAGGCAAAAACTTCTCAAACACCTAATAACCGGGGAAGGCTTAAACCTCATTATAATAACCACAAAGTGTCAGGTTGTTAGATGGACCAACAACTGCTGAGATCAGCTAGAAGATCTCAAGTGTGGACAGCAATGCTATCCAAGTTGAAAAGTACCAGGGAAATTCAACTATAAATTTAAATGAAAATGTTGTGGAAATCACAAAATAAATAAATAAAATATTGTGAAAATTAACTTTATAAACTCGATCAAACTTATATTTAATTATTGGATTAGGCTTTATAGCTATACATATTCTCTTAACTTCATTAAGTCTGTGTTTTCAAAAAGACTCTAAATTATATAAAGCATGAAAAAAGTGACTAATTAGTCTGTCAATCTCCATGCAAATCTCCCCAAATACTATTTTCTCACGTGGCTAAATGTATTAACTCCCATTTTGAATAGCTAAAACAGAATTGTTAGCCATATGAATTAAATAAGTCAGCTAGTGTGATCACTGCCTCTCCTCAGTTTGAGCTCTTTTACTTGCAACTACCTACACCTTAACTGGAGCTAATTAGCAGGTCTACCAATATAAGTAAAGTCTATTGGATCCTGTTTATTTATTTATTTTTTAATCTTGTTTTTTAAAATTTATTTATTTACTTATTTTTAAAATTTTATTTATTATTTTTAGAGAGAGAGGAAAGGAGGGAGAAAGAGAGGGAGAGAAATATCAGTGGTTGCCTCTCACTTGGCCCCCCCTGGGGACCAAGCCTGCAACCCAGGTATGTGTCCTGATTGGGAATTGAACCGGTGACCCTTTGGTTCACAGTTCAAGCTCAATCCACTGAGCTACACTAGCCAGGGCCAGATCCTGTTTAGAAACAGAATTGGTGACTATCTACAATAAGATTCTAGGTTCTAGTCCTTTGTAAGTTTAATTGTGTTCTTTAACTTATTAGAGAATATTTTTATAATCAGGGTGGGGATTGGGGTGGTATCCTAACATAGCACAAAGGTCAAACATCACAAAGGAAAAGTCGAGATTTGACTCCTTGAAAATTTAAATCTTCTGTGCAAAAAAAGAAACCACAAAAAGTAATTTTAAATCACAAACTAAAAACAACAAAACTAAACTTCAACAACTTTTATCCAAAATGGGCTCTTAAAAATTCAAGAAAATTGGACAAAAATGAAGAATACTAAAATAAGAAATACAAATAACTAATAGATATATGGAAAGATGAACAATTTATTTAAAAGTCACAGAAACAATTAAAAGAGTGAGATACCTCTTTAGCCTCTTAGGTGAGGAAAAAGGAAAAGGCTGATTATCTCTAGCGTAAGTTAGTGAAGAATCTAGAACAACATGCACTATTGGTTGCAGAGTAAACTGTCACAAGACTTTTGGAGGGCAACGTGTACTAAAATGTAAAATGTGCTTCTCCCTAACCCATTGATTTCATTTATGAATTTATTCTAAGGAAATAACACCATTACATAGAGGTATATTTTTTAATGTTCATTACAGCATTGTGTTTTTAAAGATTTTATTTCTTTTTAGAGAGAGGAAAGGAGGGAAAAAGAAAGGAAGAGAAACATCAACGTAAGAGAGAAACATCAGTTGGTTGGTTGCCTCTCCTGACCAACCAAACAAACTTGCAACTCAGGCCTGTGCCTGTGACCATTTGCTTTGCAGGGAGACTCCCAACCAACTGAGCCACATGGGTCAGGGCCGGCATTGCTCTAACTATCTACAAGATTTAAATAATATAAATATATTTAAATTTGATATTGACTAACTCAGTACTTACAAATATCAGATGGGAAGATATCGATATTTTATGTGAAAAAACAGAAAAATAGATATGATTCTATTGTGATATATCAAATTTAAGATGCACATTTTTTCACATTTCTTAGTCAAAATGCATCTTATAATTGATAACATCTTACATTCAATGAAATATGTTTACTTATGAATTTAATAATCTGAAAGTACTTATTCCAAATTAATATTTGTGGTGACTTGTGGAGAGTGGCTCACTAGAAGGCTTTTATTTTTTACTCTGGTGTTGTTTCCATTTTTATAATTAGCTATATCTAAAATTTCATTCTATAACAACAATAAAATTATTTCGGTTGGCTGTTCTAAAATATTTAAATCCCAGGATGAAAATACTACAGAATAGCTCATCAATGCTCCAAAATCTATTTGTTTTTTTGGAAAAAGTTATTTTGATTTGTAATGGATGTCAAGAAAACAATGATTTCTTTTGTTTTTAAGGCATTTGACCAAACTTATGTGTGCACATTCTCATGAATTTCAGTGATATGAATTCCTTAACTTGGCTAAAAAGTAGACTTTGTTATATTTTCTTTCAGCTACAAAAAATACTGTAAAGAATAGCTCCTTTTAAAAGAGAATGCATATTTACAATTAAACATACTACAGACTAAACAGCATTAAGTAAACACACTTTCGTGAAGTATTTAGAAATTAAATATATCACATTAAAGGGTTCAAACATATTTTTTGTCATAGAGAAAAAGTCTACATATATGTGGGCTGAAAATAAATAATTACTTCTTACAAAGCAATCTTGAATAGAATTTTACATCAAGTAATAAAATGAATTTAACTAAGAAGTGACATGGGGGTATAAACCTAAAGTTTAAAAAGAAATCTTTTTTCATTAGATAGAATATATGATAGATCATATTTTATGATAGAGGAGTGAAAGACAAATGTAAATGAAAAATTTTAAAGGAAAATAAATTTGACTATAGGAAAATGAAATCTTTTATGCAGTATAAAATATCATAAGCAAAATTTAAAAGTAAAATGTCAAGAAAAATCGCAATATATATAACAGAGTCCTTTACATACAAAGGGCCCTTACAAATAAGAAAAAATATAAGCGCATCAATAGAAGAATAAAGAAACAAAACAAGAAAAAAGTATAAATAAATATATGAAAAGATGTTTTTTTCTGCCTATCCAATTGGAAAATACTTTTAAAAGATTGATAAAAACCTAACAACCTAATTTTGGTGATAGTGTGGGGGATACAGACATTCTAATTCCATGTTTAGCGTGGTATATATTGGTACACTTTTTCTGTAGCACAATCTGGAAATAGTGTTCTTCCAATAAATATTTCTTGCATATGCACATATCTGGCACTGTTGTAAATGCTGAGAACATAGTAAAGAATAAAACAGACAAGAGAGAAGACAGAAAAAATTGAACAAATAAATGAACAAAATATTTCAAAAAATTGAATGTACCTCCTGCTGAACCATCAATTTCATTCCTACCAATTTGTTCTAAGAATATAATCAAACTAGTACACCAATAGTTGTTCAAAGATGTTATTTGTAGAATCATCTATAATAGCAAAAGTGTAAATACATACATATTCACTATTATGATGTTGTTTAAATAAATTATGTTGTATCCATATAATGCAATATTATTGAACCCTTAATAATGATGACCTACCTTTATACATATTGGTTCGAAAGGTATTAAGTATAAATTATATAATGAAAATGCAAGCAACAAGTAAATTGGTCTAATTAAAATGCATGTGTGTTCATCTAAAAGAAAATCTACTTAAAATGCTTTTTTCCGGATTTATGCATTTCTCTAGCACTTAAATTTATTACAATGAATATACATTTTGTGAAAGGAAAACCATAGGTATCAATGTTTTCAAAGATATCTATGTAATATTTAAAGAGTTCACAAACCATATCATACTACTATATTTGAAATTGCCAGCATTATGATACATGCCAGTCATATTTTCTTCAGATTATAACTTCTCATAAGATTATTGTCTAGATATTGTTCTATATTAAAATTTTCATTAAATCTTTTTGTTTAAACTTCCTTTAAGAATATCTTTTTTGTATAACATCAATTTTACATCTTTCTAGATATAGGTGTACCTTTTTTAACAGTTTTTTAAAAGATTTTATTAATTTATTTTTAGGGAGAAGGGAAGGGAAGGAGAAAGAGTGGGAAAGAAACATCAATGTGTGGTTTCCTCTTGCACCCCCCTACTGGAGAACTGACCTGAAAGCCAGGCACGTGCCCTGACTGGGAATCGAACCAGTGTCCCTTTGGTTTGCAAGTCGGCACTCAATCCACTGAGCCATACCAGCCATGGTTAGACTATCTTTGTTTTGGAATGAAAATACTGAATGTATAAATACTTAATTGCTCAGCAAAATACCAATAATCCACAGGCGCTGTGATTTTAGTACAGACAATTATGAAAATTAATGGTTCTGCAGAGTTCAGAAACACTAGAGGTGTCAAAAAATAACAATGAGTTTCTAAAAAGCTCTGGGAAAATGTGTGACTTGTAGCATGTTATGGCATTGAAAATGGATCAGAGTACTTATATGTGTGTTGTGTGCATACGTACATATGTGTATCCTACATATGCATGTGTGAGATTCATGTTTATGCTTACTGTGTATACTTGCATATAGGTAATCTAACCTATTAGGCATACGCTTCATTTATCTGCACCCCTAAGGTGACTCATATTTGCCTTTATGCTATCTTCAGGAAACTAGCATCAACCCATCTGCAAAGGGTTGCAGTGTCGGGTCGGCTCCACTCTGGCCATCTGCCTCAGAGATGGGCTATATCTGGCAAAGGTGCAGAGGAGAACCGCGAGGCAGGCCATGGCCCGGGAAAGTAAGCAGAAGACTATTGAGGCACTTCAGCACCACGGACACGGGCAACCTCAATCACAATCCCTTCCGGCGGAATAGCCAGCAGAGACCGCCCTCTCCCTAGACGCCCCCTGCCCTCCCTTCTTGTGCGTCACTATCTCGCGGCTCTCCGATGTCACTCAGAAGTGGGCTCTGGCTCCTCCGCAAGCCGGGCAAAAGCTGGGACGGAGAAGCAGATCCGAGCAGCGCCCCCACTCTCCCCAAGGCGGAGTCTCCTCCCTGCTGGCCAGCGCAACCGTTCTATCCACACCTCTCAAAACAGACCAAACCTGGGCACGTGGCGTAGAAATTCTATAGCGCCCTGAGGTGGATCAGGGAGGGTTCGTGTGTTCTCCCCGGGCCTGGCGGAGGCGGAGTGGGCTTGCCCTGTACCTCCAGCCGCCACACTCAGCCATAGCCTTGCTCTTCCTCCGCTACTCCTTGCCCTTGCGTTTTGTTGGAGAAAGATTTCTACAAACCGTTTATTCTCCATGAAAATCTCAACCCACATGGACCTGCGTTCAAGAATCATAGACATGAGACAAGAGATTAAAGGAAAATACTATTCCTTGGCCATATTTCTAAAACCATCCAGGATTCTTAAAAGTTTGTATTTGAAATCAATCCCATTAGTCCACAGGGATTCACCCTCGTTTGGGTGGGCGAGAGGAAAGCGATAGCCCCTAGCCTTTATTATGGAGGCTAAGGAAGGAATTGTACAGGCCACGGTGGCAGGAAACGGGGGTGCAGGGGCCGTAGCTGATGCTGACTCAACCAACACCGTGTCCAGGTTCTCCGAGAGAGGAGCGCAGGGAAGTAGGGTCCCTGAAACCTGTCAGGCGTCGAGCAGAGCCCCCAGCGAAGGGTTGTGAAGTAGGCGAGGCGCTTTGCCCCCGGCCTGCCAACCCAAAAAGAAGACTCTTCCCCTATAAGTGCCAAAGCCAGAAGCAGGTGTGTGAGGTTCGCAGCACGCTCCTGCTCCTTCCGGGTGGGGCTGCCGGGCAGGCAGGGTCAAGGTCCCAGTCCGCCGCTGCTTACCGGCTCTCGGGGGCCCGGTTACCTGCGTATCACAGCGAGTAAGGCGCGCTGGTGGTCCGGCCTGTACTGCTTGCTGCCCCGCACTTAAGTCCAACCTCCGAGCCTGCTGAGTCCTCCATGCACTACGCCAGGAAAACCGCGGCTAGGGTAGCTGATGCTGCCAGGCGGGGCAAGGAGAGGGGCGCCACGGGTGCGGGCACTGCGCCTGCGCTCTCCGCTGTCCACCTCCCAATCCCCCGGCTAGTGCCCAAGTGGAAGACGCCAGGGGGGAGAGGTGTGGGGAGGGGGCGGTGCCCAAGATTAGTGCCTGGAACTTCCCCCACCTGCGAAGTGGGATGGTCCAAGGCGCTTTACCATACATCCTCAGATAGAACAAGTGTGAATCAGTCGCGGATCATGGGGGTGACCTGGTCTTCAGGAAGGAGGCAGCGATGCAGCCTCAGTTCATTTCCACCTGTCTGTTTGCGTTTAAAAGTTCCAGGTCAATCCCTGATATTTAAAATTGTCTAGCATCAGTATATTGTGGTCCAGAGAGCCCTTCAGACATACCGGAGTCCACTTGGCAATTTACCAATGAGGTCTCTGAGGGAAGGGTCTTGACACTGCAGAGCTGGGTCCTGGACTCCCGTCTCTTGGAAACAGACCTGATCATCAAAGCAGTGGACTAGATGTGTCAAAAGGACAGGCAGGAAGGCCATTGTCCTAAGCCAAGACAAGAAGGGTGAGGCCTGAACCAAGGTGCTAGCTGTGAGAAAAGATAGGATGTAACTGCTGGGGGTTTTTTCTATCCCTCCAGATACACTCCACCCTGCTCTGTGACTCAGGGCTGACCTTTACGGACTACATAACTGTCAGCAGGCTTTCACTCAGTTTGGCCAATGGGAAACACCCGCAGGAGATCAAAGAGTAGGATAATATTCAGGACACCCACCTTCACCCTAAGAGGGCCACTCTTAGCAGTAACTACATATGTTATCTGAAAGGCGTTACTCCAGTTCTGTGACCCTCTCCTACAGTTCTCTTTGCTCTGTTTATCCCTGATTGCCCTTGCCCCTTCCAGCCTGAGCTGATAATGACTCCCAGAAGTGTTCTTCAACTCTGTCCATATATTTTTATTTTTTTCAGATATTTTATTAATTTTTATTTTTAGAGAGAGGGAAAAGGAGGGAGAAAGAGAAGGAGAGAAACATCAATGTGTGGTTGCCTCTCACATACCCCCTACTGGGGACCTGGCTGGCAACCCAGGCATGAGCCCTGACTGGGAAAGAACCTGAGATTCTTTAGTTCACAGGCCAACACTCAATCTACTGAGCCACACCAGCCAGGGCCTTTTTAAATTGTCACTTCATTAAATTCTCCTCAACTGTCCCCTGGATGTGCCATGCCATCTTTTTCCTACCATTCTAGACACTATAATAGATTTTACTTCATTGAGGTTAGAAAGATTCATAAGGAAAAAAATGTGTTAAAGAAAGATGGGGCTTTTAAAAGGTGATGTTTTCTAGAGTCATCATGACAGTTCCCTAGACAGCCATTAGGCTAGATGGTCTCCACACTGCGGACACCAAAGACAGTGTGAGTGGACTCAAGAATGGGATTCAGACCACTCATAACCAATGTGTTCACAAAAGGGCTGGGAGTCAACGGAGTCCCGCATAATAGAACTTTCGGATGACTCTCGATATGAAAAGACAATCTAGATCTTTATGGAACAAGTGCTGGTACTCTCCCAACAGTACCTGGGCTGCTTTTGAATGAGTCAGTATTCTTAGGATACTTAACAAAGTCTCAGGTACAGTGTCTAAATGCATTTATGAAGGAGCTGCTGAGTGAGGCAGTTGTCAATGAGTTTCTAGCCATTTCTGTAGAAAACTCAAAGAATGTTCCCAAAGAGGAAGGAAATAAAAAGCAATAGAGTTAAATTGCCTGTAGCACTCATAACTGTCTGGTTTGAATCCAGGACCTGACCATTTCTCTGACTTGTATAAACAACCAAACCAGTTTAACTAGTTTAATTGTTTCCCTACCCTTCCCTCAAAAATACAAAACAAAACCCTGGGGCACTATCTAGGCAAAAAATACTCAAAGGGAACCCTAGTAGTAGCTGTTTGCAAACAGAATTAGTGTTCAAGCAAACACACTATTCGTACTGAATACAAATGAAACCAGAACAGAAAATTTACATGTGTTTTTTAGCTTTTCAACCTGGGAAGAAGAAAGATCCTTTGTGGTTGAGAGGGCAGCCTGGGCTTTAATTGTGTTGATCTAGATAAGGAGTAGAGGTACTCACTCCTCAGAAGGCTAGACTGATCACCAAAACTCAGACAGATTTTATGTTTCTCTTAGAGGAAGTGGGGGAGGAAGAGAGCCAGATAAGCTTTGAAGATGGGAGTGAGAAAAACAAAGATGTAGAGTAATCTGATCGTAGAAGAGGTTTCTGGGAAATGTGAGAAAGTAAGACTAGGGCTTTAGCACAGCTACCATTCTGAAGAAGTCACACTGAAGAAGTCTTTTAAAAAATTCACTAAAGCTGAACTCAGCCTCTCACAGCAACACCATCTGGTACACTGATATAGATGGGTTTCTAGAACACTCACCTAGTGAGGGAAGCATATACTACAAGGGGCCTCCCTCCAGAAGATAATTCTGGTTTTTTGGGGGGGCCCCCTTGTAACTCACAGTTAACATTATAGTTGATGATGAGATAACGAAAGGTTTTCCTCAGGAATAAGACAAAGATGCCTACTCTCACCACTTTTACCTGATATAGTACTACAGGTTCTAACCAGAGAAATTAGGCAAGAAAAAGAAATAAATGGCATTCACATTGGAAAGAAAGAAGGAAAAGGATTTTTGTTTATAGATGGCATGAGTTTATATGTAAAAACAAACAAAAAAAACTTAGTACTCCACACAAAAAAATCTAGTACAACTAATAAATGAATCCAACAAAATTAAAGGATACAAAACCAACACTCAAAAATCAGCTGCATTTCTATACACTAACAATGAACAATTTAAAATGAAATTAGCCCTGGCTGCTGTGGTACAGTGGATTGAGTGCTGGCCTATGAACCAAAGGATTCCTGGTTCAATTCCCAGCCAGGGCACATACCTGGGTTACAGGCCAGGTTCCCAATGGTGGACATTTGAGTGGCAACCACATATTGATGTTTCTCTTCTTCTCTTTTTCCCTCCCTTCTCCTCTCTCTAAAAATAAATAAAACTTTTAAAAAATAAAAGGAAATTAAGAAAGCAATTATGTTTAAATATCATCACGAAAATAAAATACGAAATAATAAACTTAACCAAGGAGATGGAAGACATATGCTGGAAACTACAAAACATGGCTGCAAGAATTTAAAGACATAAATTAGTAGAAAGACATACCATGTTTATGGAGTATAAAACTTCAAATTATTAAGATGGAAATATAACCCAACGTGACCTATAGATTCAATACAATCCCTATCAAAATCCTAATGATGTTTTTGCAGAAATAAAAAAATTGATTCTATTTGCTGGTAAATTCTAATGAATATTAAAGAACAAATACCAGTTCTCCCCAATTTCTTGCAAAGAAATGAAGAGGAGATAAATCGTTCTATGAAGCTAGCATTGCTCTGATACCAAACCCAGACAAAGACACTACAAGAATAAGATCAATATCCCTTATAAACATTGATGCAAAAATCAACAAAACATTAGCAAACTGACTCTAGCAGCAATTAAAAGTGTTATACACCAAGTAGAGTCAATAAATGAAAATTGATCAATGTTAAATACCACATTAAGAGAATGAAGGGAAATAAAACAAATTATCATCTCAATAGATGCAGAAAGAGTATTTGATAAAATCCAACTCTTTTGTGGTAAAAACGCTCAAGAAATTAGGAGTAGAAGGAAACTACGTGAGTATAATAAAAGACATATGTGAAAAATCCACAGTCGACATTATATTTAATGGTGAATGATAGAAAGCTTTCCCTGTAATTTCAAGAAGAAAATGAGGATGCCTGCTTTTGTCATTTCTATTCAAAACAGAATTAGAAATTCTAGCCAGAGCAGTTTTAGGCAAGAAAAAAGAAATAAAAGGCATCCAAATTGCAAGTGAAAAAGTAAAATGAACTCTGTTCACATACAACATAGGTTATCAGTGGAAAACCATGAAGATTACACACACACACACACACACACACACACGCAAACTGTATTACAATGAATAAATGAATTCAGCATAGTAGCAATATATACAATCAATACACAGAAGTCATCTGTGTTGCTATACATTCATAATAACAACCCTCCCCCCAAATTAAAGAAACAATTCCACATGATAGCATCAAAAGAATAAAATTATGAAGAATTAACCAAGGAGGTAAATGCTGTGTGCACTGAAAACTAGAAAGCATTGCTGAAAAAAATTAAAGAAGACATAAATAAGTAAAGAGACATCCCATGTTCATGGATTGGAAGACTTACTGTTATTAAAATGTCAATACTACCCAGAGCAATTTATAGATTCAGTGCAATCCCTATCAAATCCTAGTGATTTTTTTCAGAAATAGAAGTATCCATCCTAAAATTCATATGGAATCACAAAGGGTTCAAGATTATTTCCTCAGCCATGTAGTTGGGTTTTAGATTAGAATTATTAAAGGGAACAAGGCCAAAAGAAACATCCATTCTAAAATTCATATGGATTTTTAAGGGACCCCAAATAAACAAAACCATCCTGAAAATTAAGAACGAAGTTGGAGGTTTCATACTTCCTGATTTCAAAACTTACTGCAAAGCTAAAGTAATGAAAATAGTGTGGTAGTAACATAAAGGCAAACATATAGAGAATAGAATAGAATAGAAGCCTATAAATAAACCCTTATATATATGGCCAAATGATTTTTGACAAGGGTGCCAGGATCATGCAGTGGAGAAGGAATGGTCTTTTCAACAAATGATGTTGGAAAACTGTATATTCACATGCAAAAGAATAAAGTTGGACCCTAACTTTGGTCCATATATTTACACAATACAAAAATTAACTCATAATTGATCAAAGCTATAAATGTACAAGCTAAATATACAGGAAGAAAATGCAGAGCATAAGTTCCATGACATTGGATTTGGCAATGATTTTTTTGGATGTAACACCAAAGGAATAGGCAACAAAAGAAAAGATAGATAAGTTGAACTTAATGAAAATTAAATGTCGACTTGGAAGATGGCGGCATGGTAGGAGGGAGCCGATTCCACTTTCCCCTACATATGGGAGAAAAACTGACCAATCTATGGAGAAACAGAGCAAAAGGCCAACAATATCACAACATTTATGAAAATTGGAGGTCAAAAATTATAGTGGACATTGAAAAAGCAGACAGTAAGGAGACTGCTTCAGGATAATAAAGGCGCAGAGATCAGCACGGGGACCAGGGAAGTTGCAGCTGGCAGGCCCAGTGCTCTGTGTTCTGCCTGAGGGCACTTGGGATAGAGCTGGATCAGCCTCTCCCTCTCCTGCCAAACAAAGATACAGCAGCAAGAGGGGCGGCCTCATTGCTTGGAGGCACAGAGAAGGGATTGAGGACTGAGAGACAATCACACAGGGACTGCAAGCACCTACGCATAGCCCTGGGAAGAGTGTGTGCCCCAGCCTGTGCGACGAAGGGCAGCCTGACCCTACGCCTGCACCCCCAACCCAGAGATAGTGTGGTTTTGTAGAAGACCCAGACCCCACAGCCCTGGACACAGAAAAGGCACCGGCACTCCACGGGATCCCCGGTGCTCAGGCCATGAACTGGGGCGGGGGGGCGGGGGGGGAGTGCATACCCCTCTGGATCCCCAGAGCTCACACCGTGAACCGGGAAAAGGTGCGAGTGCTCCGAGGGATCCTGGGGCCCAGGGCAGTGAACTCGGGGGAAGTGAGAGCCTCCTCGGGATCCCCTGTACTCAGGCTGTGAACTCCCGGGAAGTGCGCAGCTCTAGGTAGCCCCAGAGCTCACACCATGAATCTGGAAAAGGAGGGGGCACTCTGTGGGATCCTGGAGCCCGCTGCGGTGAGCTCTGGAGAGTGTGATTAGAAGTGCGCAGACCCACACACAGGGCCCTGCGGAGAGGCACCGGACAGCCTCTGGGGAGACCCTGTGGCTAGCCCTGGAGACTGACTTCTGACTGGGAAGGGAGAAAAGCCACTCCAATTGCCCCTCAGCTTGCTGAAGCCAGAGAGACCAGAAAAACTGGTTTGGCCAATTAGAAACCAACAAGAGGTT
>PVIA01014207.1:0-28168 GCA_004024845.1 Tonatia bakeri
TTATTTCCTTCCTTCTACTTGCTCTGGGCTGTCTTTGTTGTTGTTCCTCTAGTTCTTGTAGACGTAGGGTTAGGTTGTTTGTTTGAAATGTTTCTATCTTTTTTAGGTATGCCTGTATCGCTATGAACTTCCCTCTCAATACTGCCTTTGCTGTGTCCCATAAGTTTTGGGTTGTTGTACATTCATTTTCGTTTGTTTCCAGAAACCTTTTGATTTCTTCCCTAATTTCATCCTTGACCCATTCATTGTTTAATAGCATGCTATTTAATCTCCATGATTTTGAGTGTTTTGGGTTTTTTTCCTTGAGGTTGGTTCCTAGTTTCAGTCCCTTGTGATCCGAAAAAATGCTTGGTATGATTTCGATTTTCTTGACCTTGTTGAGACTTGTTTTGTGTCCTATCATGCGGTCTATCTTTGAAAATGTTCCGTGTACATTTGAAAAGAATGTGTATTTAGCTTCTTTGGGATGGAGGGCTCTAAATAGATCAGTCAAGTCCATTTCATTCAGGGTATTGTTCAATGCCAAGATATCTTTGTTGATATTTTGTTTGGAAGATCTGTCCATCTTTGAGAGTGGGGTGTTAAAATCCCCCTCTATAATTGTGTTGCTGTCAATATCTTTCTTAAAGTCCTCTAGGATTGTCTTTATGTATTTGGGTGCACCTATGTTAGGTGCATATATATTTACAGTATTGATGTCTTCTTGGTGGATTCTTCCCTTGAGTATTATGAAGTGACCTTATGGGTCTCTCTTTATGGCCCTTTTTTGGAAGTCTATTTTATTTGAAATGAGTATCGCTACCCTGGCTTTTTTTTCCTGCCCATTTGCTTGGAAAATTTGTTTCTAGCCCTTCATTTTCAGCCTGTGCAGGTCTTTTATCCTGAGGTGGGTCTCTTGTAGGCAGCATATGTGTGGGTCATGTTTTCTTATCCATTCTGCTATTCTAAGTCTTTTGATTGGAGCATTTAATCCATTCACATTTAAGGTTATTATTGATAAGTATTTATTCATTGCCATTTATGTACATGTGTTCCTCTCTCTCTCTTTTCTTTCCTTCCCTTAAAGCAGATGCTTTAGCATCTCTTGCAGAGCTGGTTTAGTGGAGGTGTATTCTTGTAGACTTCTTTTGTCTGGGAAGCTTCTTATTTGGCCTTCTATCTTGATTGAGAGCCTTGCTGGGTAAAGGAGCCTTGGCTGCAGGCCTCTGGTTCTCATTACTTGGAATATTTCTTGCCATTCTCTCCTGGCTTGAAGTGTTTCCACTGAGAAATCAGCTGTTAGCCTTATTGGGACTCCCTTGTATGTTACTTTCTTTTTCTCCCTTGCTGCCTTTAATATTCTCTCTTTGTCTTGAAATTTTGCCATTTTAATTATGATGTGTCTTGAGGTGGGCTTCTTTGGGCTCCTCTTGATTGGAAATCTTTCTGTTTTCTGGATTTGTGTGACTTTTTCTCTCATCAAATTGGGGAAGTTTTCCATCATTACTTTTTCAAGTAGGTTTTCTATCCCTTGCTCATCTTCTTCTCCTTCTGGTATCCCTATTATACGGATATTATTACATTTCATATTGTCTTGCATTTCTCTTAATCCCTCTTCATTTTTTCTGAGCCTCTTTTCCTTTTCTTGTTCTTTCTGGATTTTTTTTTTTCTATTTTGTCCTCCAGTTTGCTGATCCGATCTTCTGCTTCATCAATCCTGTTTTTCATCCCTTCTACTGTGTTCTTCAGTTCAGAAATTATATTCTTCATTTCCTCTTGGCCTTTGTTGATAGTTTCTATTTCTTTTTTCATATTGATATAGTTTGCAGTGAGATCAATGTAGCTTCCCTCTACTTTCTGGAAGCTCATTGTGAGTTCATTGAACTTCCTGATAATCATTGTTTTGAACTTAATATCTGATAGTTGAGTTGCCTCTATTTCATTTAGCATTCCTGCTGAGGCTTCCTCCTTTCCCTTCATTTGCGGATTGTTTCTTTGTCTTCTGATTGTTCCTGAGACTCTTCTTGTTAACCTCTGTTTCTTAATTTGATCTGTTCTGGTTCCTTGTGTTTATGGTGTGAACTTCTGTGGTAGAATACCTGTGAGGATTAGTGGTGTAGTCTCTTTTGAGTATTCTGGTTTTCACAGCTTTCCCCTACTCTTTTTTGTGATCAGTTGGAGGAGTAAGGCAAAAAGGGTTAAGACAGCAAGCCAGTATTCTATGATATCTACAGTAGCAGCCAGTAGAGAAGAGATGGGAGATCCTTTGACTATATATAGTGTAAACCGTGATCTTCCGCCCCACTATCCCCATTTTAAAAAGTATGGAAAGAATAAGATTCCTGGTGGAGAGGAAAGTGTTGTTAGTTGGATCTAGAAAGCTATGAGGCTGCGAGAGGTCAGATTCTGAGATAAGGTAGGAATAAAGAATAGTAAATAGGAGTAGTGTGTAAAAGAATAGAGGGACCCCCTACGTCAGTAGAGTTTTGGAAATTGCGAAGTGAGCCAAGATCTGTGAGGGGTGTTAAGTTGTATTTACAAGTGTATGGAATAAGTCTTATTTATAGTGATATTGAAGCAACAATCTTAGGGCAGATTCTATGAGATCTAGGCAACAAGAATAAGGAGCATAGAATCTTGAGTGGTGTACCAATGGGACCCAAGTGAGGGACAGTAAATTATCAACACATTGTGACTGTGATAATAGGGGGAACCTATCAATTGACAGTATAAGCAGCCAAGCAAAGAAAATTATGCAGAAAGAAAAAAAATACTATTGAAATAAAAAATGTCAGAAAAGAGAGAAAAAGATAATATAAATTTGCAGGCAAAAACAAACAAACAACAAAAAAAACAGAAGATGGATTGCAGGAGAGATAGATTTGGAGCAGAAGTAATAGCAGTAAGATGGATGGTAGAGAATCATAAGGAACTGAGAGATATAAAAATAATAAGAGTTTAAAAAAATAAAAAGTTGCTTAATAAACAAAAGTAAGATAAAATCAAATAAACAACAACAGCAGAAGGGCAAGAAAAGAAAAAAGAAAGAAAAAAAAGATGAAAACACACACACACAGAGAGAAAAGGAAAAAAAAACAATGAAACAACAACAACGAAAAAAACAACAACAAAAGTAAATTAAAAAAAAAAAAACAACTCTTGTTGGTTTCTGACTGGCCAAACCAGTCTTTCTGCTCCTGCCAGCTCAAGCAGGCTGGGGAGCCATTAGACTGCCTTTCACCCTTCTTAGATAGAACTCAGTCAGACTCAGGGCAGCCACCAGCTTTTCCCAGAAATAATGCTGTCTCCGTCTGGGCTCAGGGCGCAAGCCCTGGAGATGGCAAGGGGTTGCATCCCTCCCCCAGCTTCGCCACCACAGGCTCTACGCTCAGCGAAGCACCCTCTGGGTTCACGGTGCCTGGACCAGGACTGGGAGGAGTCTCGTACCTCCCCTCCATGGGTCTACAGTCCCGGGAAGCACTGTCTCTCCTCCGGTTTCACGATGCACCCTCTGGGGTTTTGGAGGGGTCACGCACTTCCTTTTGTCCCCGCTGCGGGCCCCAGGACCCCGGAAGTGCTGTGTCTTTTCTGGGTTCTCCATGTGAGAGTCAGGTATCCCGGCAGGGCGTGCGCCTGCTCCAAATCACCCCAGCTCTGGAAGCCCTTCCCTTGTTCACGGCCGTGGGGTCTCAGTCTTCCCCCAAACCACACACTCCCCGGGTTGGGGGTGCAGGCGCCCACGGCAAGGCCTCCCTTGGTCCGGCAGACTGCGGTACTCTTCTCCGGAAAGTTGGCGGGTGCCCACAACTCCTGCGCTTCTGCTTCCCAAACCTTGTCTGGGGATGGGGACGGAGCAGCGACTCCACTCCCTCAGGTGCCCTGAGACAGACCCAGGAGCACCGGCCTGCTCTCCGTGCCCTTCCCTTGGCTCTTATTATGCCAAAGCCATCCTCTTACCTTCTGATTATTCAATGTCTGGATAACTTCTGATGTCCTATTTTCATAAATGTTGCGATATCGGTGGTCTCCTGCTCTGTTTCTCCTCAGATCGGCCAAATTCTCCCCCGTGCACTGGAGAAGGGGATCACGACTCCTCCTACAAGGCCGCCATCTTCCTCTCCCCGAGAATATTTTCTAAGAGAATATATCAACCAATGTATCTCAGCACAGTCTGGTTGGCGAGAAGACAAAAAGGGCAATATACCTGCTAAGCTTCTATCTCTCATTTTTCAAAGTATGCATAGGTATCAAGTGGATCTAAGTGTCTCACATCTCAGTATCTCTTGGGCAGGAAGTGAGAGACACATAGGGTTATCATTAAGTTATGTTCTATCAGGTTGTGCCTACATTGAAGTTGGTGGCTATGGTAGCACCTGGGCAAAAAGCAACCAATACGGTTATTGCAACTGGAACAACACAAAGGACCAAGTTTGCCAAGAACAGGGGAGCAGAGAGTATCTGAGTGCATAAAATGTGTTTGATATACAACAGCAGCAGAAAACTCTAAGAACATCTGTGCCTGGGCTCCATATATAATTTGTTTTTATATTTTTATTTTAATCATTGTTCAAGTACAGTTTTCTTCCCTTTACTCCCATTCCATACATAATTTAATAATTCCAGATTTTAACATAGACTGAAACAATGGATGAATGAATGAATATAGTCTCATCATCTAATGCAATACTTCACCCTCATAGCTACTATTCCTATATCAAAAACATCAACCACTATCACCACTCTTAAGATTCTTGCATAAATAACACAGTATTATGTAATACTACACTTCATGTACATAATCTAAATCAATGTATATAATTATACCAACTTTCTATTGTTGCATAACAAATTACTACTAACTTAATGCCTTAAAGCAACATCTATTTATTATTTCACAGTTCTGTAGGTCTCAAGTCTAGGAGAGCTTGACTGGGTCTTCTGCAGCAGATTTTTCACTTAAGGTGGTAGCCAAACTAAATTCTTATCTGGAGATTCTAGGGAAGAATTAACTTACCACCTAATTCACGTTGTTGGAAGAATCCACTTTTTTGCAGTTGTAACTAAGGCTCCTATTTCCTTGCTGGATGTTGGCCAAAGGTTGTTTTCACCATTTAGAGGCTACCCACAGTTCGTGTTATGTACCCTTTTATATTTTGATTTTCCTTGATGGAAAGCCAACTGTTTAGTGTTTGATTGAATAACTGAAATAAGATGTGTGTATACCAAGGGGAGAAATTCTGTGTACCACATAATCTATAATGGTTTCTAACTAGCCCTGAAATGCAATTTGCCTTTTTACTTTTATAAATTGCACAATAAAAGGTACTAAATGTAATCTTTGCCTCTGTTATGTACCACCATTTCTAAAGAAGTCAGACCTTTCCACATATGTATCCTTAGAAGGGTACAATGTAGGCCAATGATTACTTAAGACTTGGCTATAACTCTCATTGTAGCCTTACACAGTATGCTCTTTTAGTATACTATGTTTTCCACATGAATTTTCTGTAAGTGATCCAAATGTTGATTAGTTAGTTTTAGATCTCTTGGACACATAGACCTAGAAGTAAATTGTCACTTTTCATAAATTTAGCTTAATGATGGCATTCAACCAATTTATCCTTTCCTTCTTCAACTTAAATCTGCCAGCTAAAGTCTCAGTGAGGAGGGACTGACTGAAAAGTAAAAGAAGTTCATACTCAGATTGGTGTTCACAAGCAAAGCCAGACTAACTTTAGGTCACAGTTCTTCATGGCTAGAATGGACCTTGGATGTCATCTCCTCTCTAATAGTTGGCCTTAAATGATACCTTCCTTTATCTATTGCCCAAATGTTTAAAATATATTACACCCTTCTATATGCTTCAGTGACTTAAGACTTGGACCAAATATTATCTTAATTGGACTATATTTATTTTAAACATTATTATTGGCTTGGAATTCATCACTACTTTCTTTCCCCAGATATAAAACTTGACTAATTAAGCTAGTTGTGATTTGCTTCTGATCTAATTAAAATATAATGTAATTCCAAGAACATATTTTCACTAAATAAAACTCATAACCTTATTGAAGTGTATTTTAATAATAATGACTTGCAAGAACATTATTTTAATCTAAAAATAATGTTCTAATAATCTAATAAAATATTCTGAAACCTTATATATAAAAATCACTTGTAATGATGCAAAAGTTATAAATAAATTGTTATTGAGATAAGTAGGCTATGAAGAAATAGTTCATAGAAACCAGAATATATTTGGACATGAACTTGAATTTATTAAGGCATACATTATGTCTATCAGGTGATATTATTGTGAATTATATTATTTTAGATGATAGCTGTGGAACACTGGATTGGCAGTGATTGAAATGATTTTCAGACATGTTCGAGGACATTAACAAAAATGAATTAATTAATAATGTTCGCAAAGCACACATATTATCTCTATAAATTTTCTATATGTAGCAGTATGTAATGTCTTTCAAATTTTGAGCACTGAAATAGGTAATAGAACACACTCCAAGTAGTCTTTCAGGTTAGGAAAGATAGCTGACTTGTTTCAAAGTTTATGAAGAGAATGAACATTTTTAACCCCTTACCAGATAATAACCCTTTTGCTTTTTCCCTTGAAGATGTCATCAGCATGCTTTTCTTAGAAAACCACTTCAAGTAGACTACAAAAGTTAAAAAGTCCATTCGAAGCTTAAATACTAGCAATTAAAGTGCAAAAAGGAAAATGTTAAAGTATTTTCTAATGCAGTTGTCTATTTGTTATACTATTAACCATGATTCACAGTGAGAACATTTAAGCAAGGTGAAAGACTTAAGGCAAATCTCTGACTTGTGTGGGAGTTTAGGAAAGGTAACTGCATTTAATTTTTAGAGGAGTGGGGTCCTGGGGTTTGATCCACATTTAAAATCTGATGTTGCTTTTCTCTAAAGTGCTAAATTTCAGGGTGATTTTAACACATACAAAATAATTATCAATTCATAGATTCAGAAAATATAAAATAAGCATCCTGGAGCTCCTTATTTACAGTGAAATCTATTAAAGATCTGGAGAATTGTAGCTTTCATCAGAGATTAAAGGAATGGGATTCTTAAACAAAGAAGACAATAGAAGAGAAAATTTTATAACAGTCCTCCCATATAGTCTGAATTACTATCAAGAAGAAAAAATATTTTTCTCTATTACATCAAGGATAAAATAACAAAAAGTAAAAGAGACTTCAAAGAATGATGAACTTTCTGAATGAAACAGACTTGTCATGGGAGATCCCTTCACTAGAGATTTTTAATGGTAAATTAAAAATTATTTCAAGATTTTTCTACCTATCTTCTAAAAAAATCCCATAATAAAACTCCTCAGGCTAATGAATCTGATTAAATTCAGTCACGCATACACAGAATCTTGGAAAATTACTGGCTGGAAATATGAGTATTATAGAAATAATCAAGATGTTCTGTGGTGGAATTGCTTTAAACTGAGTCAGCTCTACATGGTTGACTTGATCAAGCCATGGTAAAAGTTGATCATCAAGGAATCAGTCAAAATGGTAGACAAAATTTACTATAAGAGAGTAAAATAATGAAATCAGTTACATTGTGCTAATCGCAGTCAAGCCATAGGACCTGGATATCATAGCAGCAAGATATAACAAGTATCTAAATAAAAATAGAATTAGTATTAAAGAGGAGTATTTTAATTTTAAGCATTTAGTTTTAAATTATCCAAACTTATGGGAATATCATAAAACTAATACAATGGGCATTTGTATCCCCATCACTTAGATTCTACAATTGTTATCAGTATGCTTTATTATATGTGTGTATATTGCATGTGTACACATATGCTATGTATTTTACTAATCCTTTTCAAAATAAATTGCAGATTTATTTGATATTTAAACCTTAAATATTTCAGCACACATATCCTAAAAAGTTAGGACATTCTCCCACATCATCAAATAACCTTAAAACTCCAAAAAATTTAACATTAACTCTTTAATATCACTTACTGCCTATTCTATTTTCTGATCTCTCTAATTGTTCCCCAAATGTCTTCTCTTTATCATTTACCTAAATTAGTTTGAAATAATTTTAGATACAATTACAAATTATACAGAAAGTTCCCATATTATAGAATATCCTCATACAATTCATCCAGTTTCTTTGAATGTTAACACCTGTGCAATCACAGTGAGCTTATGGGAATCAGTATAATGTTCTCTCTACTGACCATATTAAATTTTAACCTAGTAATGAAGATACTCAGGTAATCATAACAACATTGTAATATAGGTATTATCATCATTTGAAAGATAAAGGAACTTAAAAAATAAAACAAATTTCTATCTTAAGATCATATAGAAGCAAATAATGTTGATTCTTACATGCTTGTTTGACTGTAATGTTCATGTACATTTTACTACGTGATATTGCTTTTCTAGTATCTACCGTAAAATGGGGTCAATTATTTAAAAGAGGAAAAATTATGACAAATATTTTATCATTTATCACTTATTATAACAGAACTGGAAGTTCCAGATGTTTTTAAATATCACTTACAAATTTCATTAAGACTTAAGTATTTAAAGAACTTCTATTACAAAATCATACATTTTTTGTAATAATTCATCAACTTGGCCTATTTCTTATTATTTTATGCCCAAGCAAAATTATTTTTGGTTTGTATAGTTATATGTGACAGTAATTAATTCTGTTTAAAATACTTTCATTTTTGTAAAATTACCATCAACATAAGAAACATTCATGAGAGGAAGATGGTGGAGAAGTGAATGGAAGTCACACTAACCTCCTCCCAGGACCAATCTGGAATTACAACTCAATTGTAGAGAAACCACCTGGAACAAACAACTGAACACTAATGAAAGAGAGAAGCCTTATAACCTTGGACAGATGAAGAATCAGCTTCAGCATAATCTATCTGACAAGGTGTGCAGTGGAGACTCAAGAGGGCTAGCTGGGTGCCCACAGGCAGCAGCACTGGAGGAATAATTAAGAGGCTGGTTGGATCCCCCTGAGAAGAATGGGGTCTAAACCCTAAGTTAGGATTTCAAACCTAGAGCACTAGAGTCCAAAAAATACACAGATAACAATCAGTGTCAAAAACTGCCAGGGCTTCAGAGACAGATGGCTGGAGATGCAAGAGCCATTTAAAGGAACAACACACAAGTTTTCATTTGTAGCCACTTACCTGGGGTTCAGGCAAAGGCAGGGGCAGAGTGGGCTGGAGATGCCTGAGGAGAGACTGGGGATGGAAGCTTTAGAGAAAGAGGTGAGAGAGTAGACGCTGGGATCCCAGTACTGAGTCATCTCCCATATGGCAGCAGCCATTCTGCTCAGACAGACCACTCCCCTCCAAGCAGCAGCAGCCTGAGGAGAAACAACAGCCCCAAACCCAGGAGGGTCTCTGCCCTGCCCAAAGGGTTTAATCCTTACTGCTGAGTGCAGAGTGACTAGATTAACAACTGAAAGAGACAGTCACAGACATAAACCCCTTGTAGTCTCGGAGCAGGCTGCCTAACACCCATAGCTTTTTAACACCCATTTCTTGTCCAGCAAATTTGTGCATATTAAGTCACTAGATTTTATACTCTAGTGTATTTCAATTCACATATTTTGCCCCTCTCTTCTCATATCACATTTTTCCTCCTTCTTCCTTTGCATTATTTTCTTTTCAAATTTTGTTTCCTCTCTTGCTAAAACTTGTTTCCATTCCACACTCTTACTATTTCTCCCCCATCCAGACACACAAAAATGATTTTCTTGTCAATGGTCACCTCACATCCTTTCTCCCCCACCCTTAAAATATCCATGTTCTCTCTCCACCTTTAGCACTCTTTGCTAGTTGGTTGTGGGTAGAGTAGTTGTATTTTTTTAATCTTATCTCTAGAGCTTCACTAATTTTTATTTCAAATATCAAATTTTACTGGTCCCCTCTCATATTCTTTTTTATCTCAATTTTTTAGTTTTGCCACATCTTAGCCTGTTATTTCTTTTTTCTCTTTACTCTATTTCTCTTTTATCATGCTCTTTCTCTTTATTCTCCTTTTTCTTTTTCCATACCTCTCAAATTTTAATTTTCCCTGTCTTAGCCTGGGAAAACTAAGGCTTAGCCTTAGCCTCACTCTTAGTATTCCCTTTCCTTCTATCATTTCAAAATCACTCCCCATTCCTCTAGACATCTTTTAAGTTTTTCTTTGTTTCTCTTTTCCCTCTTATTCCCATACCACTTATGTTAATAATTAGCTTGTTGTTAATAGTACTGTAGTGGATCTTTCTCTCCAATGTCACTCTATATTTTTATTATTTACCATTTTTACTTCCTTTTCTCTCTCTCTAACTTTATTTTATTTATATTATTTTAATTTCTGTTCAAACCTAATACTATATGACTCCTTTCTCATACTCCATTCCACATTCTTCATTCCCTGTTTTATTCATGATGTACATTTTACTTTCTTAGCACTGTTCCAACTCCCACCTTTTATTAGTGCTCCTCCCTCTTCCCTCTCAAAATAACTTTTCTTTCTATAGGTAATCTCATACACACGCTCTTTTCTTATAATTGTCTTAATCCCTTTAACCTTTTTAATACTAGTTCATTTGCAGTTGATAGTGGGAGGGCAGGGGGAGTTACTTTTGCGAGTGTGGGTGTATTTCCTGGGCTTTGTGTGTTTGTTCTGGCAGCACCTGCACAACAGCACACAAGATGTGGTGCATAGAGTGACCTTCAGTCAACCAGCTAGAGGGAAGGACCCACCAAAGAAAGACCCAACAACAATCAAAACCTAATTATATCCAGAGAGCCAACATAAAAGGCATAAAGGGAATCCCAAGAACATCAAGTTCAGGTGATCAAGGAGACTGCACCACTAAATCTCACAGGCCTCCTACCATAGAAGTTCACACCACAAAGTCAAGAAGTTAAAACAGATCAATTTCAGAAGGAGAAGCAAACAAGAAGAGTCCCACAAATAATACGAAGACAAAGAGGCAACCTCCAATCAAAAGAAAGGTGGAATCCTCAGAAAGAGTGCTAAATGAAATGGAGGAAAGTCAACTATCAAATATTGAGTTCAAAACAATGACTATAAGTAATCTAAATGAGCTCACTGCAAATTACCAAAAGCACAGAAAAACTACGAGGAACTTACTGCAAACTATATCAGCATTAAAAAGGGACATAGATACAATAAACAAGGACCAAGAGGAAATGAAGAATATAAGTTCTGAATTAAAGAACACAGTAGAAGGATTCAAAAGCAGGCTAGATGAACCAGAGGACTGAATCAGCAAGCTGGAAGACAAGGTAGAAAAAACTCCCAGAAAGAGTAAGAAAAGGAAAAAAAAAACATTAAAAAAGAACAAAGATGGGTTAACAGAACTACAGGACAATATGAAATGCAATAATATTTGTACAATAGGGATACCAAAAGGAGAAGAAGAAGAGCAAGGAATAGAAAACTTGTTTGAAAAACCAATGATGGATAACTTCCCTAATTTGATGAGAGCAAAAGACACACACATCCAGGAAGCACAGAAGGTCTCAATCAAAAGGAACCCAAAGAGGCCCACTCCAATACACATCATAATTAAAATGGCAAAATTCCAAGACAAAGAGAGAATCTTAAAGGCAGCAAGGGAAAAACCAGTAATGTACAAGGGAACCATAATAAGGCTAGCAGCTGACTTCTCAATAGAAACATTACAAGCAAGAAGGGAATGACAAGAAATATTCTAAGTAATGAAAAGCAAAAATCTGCAACCAAGACTGCTCTACTTATCAAGGCTCTTAATAAAAATGGAATGCAAAATAAGAAGCTTCCCAGACAGAAGAAAGCTAAAAGAATACACTTCACCAAACCAGAACTACAAGATATGCTAAAGGGAATGCTTTAAGAAAAGGAAGAAAAACAGTGAGAGAGAAAGGAACACAGGTACAAAGGAAGTAAAATGTCAATGAATAAGTACCTGCCAATAATAACCTTCAATGTAGATGGATTAAATGCTCCAATCAAAAGATATAGAGTAGCTAATGAATATGAAAGCATGACCCACGCATACACTGCTTACAAGAGACACACCTCAGAATGAAAGACCTACAAAGACTGAAAGTGAAGGGTTGGAAAAAGATATTCCAAGCAAACAGACAGGAAAAAAAAAAAAGCTGGGGTAGCAATATGCATATCTGACAAAGTAGACTTCAAAGCAAAGGCCATAAAAAGGAAAACAGAAGGACACTTCATAATACCCAAGGGAAGAATCCATCAAGAAGACACAAATATTGTAAACATATATGCACTCAACATAGGAGACCCAAATATATAAGGAAAATCTTGGACGACTTCAAGAAAGATATAGACAGCAACACAATCTATAGATTCAACACAATCCCAATTAAAGTACCAATGGCATATTTCACAGATATAGAGCAAACATTTCAAAATTTATATGGCACCATAAACAACCTTGAATACCTGCAGCAGTTTTAAGAAAAAAGAACAAAGTAGGAGAGATCACAATACCTGATATCAAACTGTATTACAAGGCCACTGTCATTAAAACAGCCTGTTATTGGCATAAGAATAGACACATAGATCAATGGAACAGAATAGAGAGTCCAGAAATAAACTTCAGTTTCTACAGTCAATTAATATTTGACAAAGGGGCAGAAGTATAAAATGGAATCAAAATCATCTCTTCAACAAACAGGGTTGGGAGATCTGGACAGCTACATGCAAAGAAATGAAACTTGATCACCAACTTACACCATGCACAAAAATAAATTCAAGGTGGATAAAGGACTTAAATATATGTCATGACACCATAAAAGTCCTACAGGAAAACATAGGCAGAAAAACCTCAGATATTCCATGCAGCAATATTTTCACTGATATGTCCCCCAAAGGAAGGGACATAAAGAAAAGAATAAACAAAGGGGATCTCATCAAAATAAAAAGCTTATGCATATAGCTAAAGAAAACAGCAGTAAAGTGAAAAGAGATCCAACTGTATGGGAAAACATATTTGCCAATGATACCTCAGACAAGGGTTTGATCTCCAAAATATATAAAGAACATACAACTTCACACCAGGAAAACAAATAACCCAATTTAAAAAAATGGGCAAAACACCTGAACAGACACTTCTCCAAGGAGGACATACAGAGGGCCCAGAGACATATGAAAAGATGCTCAACATCACTAGTCATCAGAGAGATGCAAATTAAAACCACTTCACACTGGTCAGAATGGCCATCATAAACAAATCAACAAACAACAAGTGTTGGAGAGGATGTGGAGAAAAGGGAACCCTCATGCACTGTTGGTGGCATTGCAGACTGGTGCAGCCACTGTGGAAAACAGTATGAAATTTGCTCAAAACCAAAAGATGAGACTGCCTTTTGACTCTGCAATTCCACTGCTGGGATTATACCCTACAGGCCCTGAAACACCAATCCAAAAGAAACTGTGTACCCCAATGTTCATAGCAGCACAATTTACAATAGCCAAGTGTTGGAAGCGACCTAGGTGCCCACCAGTAAATGAATGGATCAAAAAACTATGGTACATTTACACAATGGAATTTTATGCAGTGGAAAGAAAGAAGGAGCTCTTACCCTTTGCAACAGCATGGATGGAACTGGAAAGCATTATGCTAAGTGAAATAAGCCAGGCAGTGAAAGACAAGTACCACATGATCTTACCTATAAGTGGTACCTAATCAACAAAACAAACAAACAAGCAAAACACAACCAGAAACATTCAAATTAAGAACAAATTGACAGTAACCAGAAGGGAGATGGGAGGGTATAATGCAGGGGGAAAGGAGCAAGGTTTTCAGGAACATCTATAAAGTATACATGGACTAAACTGAAGGGGTGTAGGATGAATGGTGGGAGGTGGGGGTGGCTGGGGTGGTGGGGAAATGGAGACAACCATACTTGAGCAATAATTTTTTTAAAAGTTAAAAAGAGCCCTGGCTGGCGTAGCTCAGTGGATTGAGCGTGGGCTGCAAACCAAAGCATCGCAGATTCAATTCCCAGTCAGGGCACATGCCTGGGTTGCAGGCCATGACCCCCAGTAACCACACATTGATGTTTCTCTCTCTCTTTCTCCCTCCCATCTCTCTCTAAAAATAAATAAATAAAATCTTTTAAAAAAAGTTAAAAAGAAAAAGAATTAAAAGAGAACTATTGCCCAGCATTCTGAGGAAGAGAATTAGGAGGTGAAAGAGAGTAAAACCAGTGTTTGTGAGAGGTCAGAGTACCATACAGACTAGTGTTGTTTGTGAGAAATATTCTATGGTGAATGTGTTAAGTATATTGTAATAATATTAACTTCTATTAACTTCTATTTAATAATATTAACTTCTATCAAGTTGCCTTTTAATGAAACAATGTAACATTTTACTCATTACATGCCAACAATCATTAACTGTTTTATACACAAAAATCCTGTGTTAATGGTTGTTTTGGAAGGGGTGAGCAAAGATAATAGCTATGAGCTCCTGTTGGAGGAAATTCTAGTTTGGTTACATAAACTGAAAGATTGAGAGTGGGGAACAAGACATAGGTAGAAGCAGGGAATCACAGTCAAAGTACCATAACATTACAACTAGATACAGGAATTGGCCAAAAAAGTTGATGAGGGCATTGATCAAAGGATTGATTCAAAGGAATGCCATTTAAAGGAATGGCAGCAATCATGTTCATACGAATAAATGGTATATTTTCCTTGAGATTACTTGATAGAAGTGATTAGTTGTATGAATAATGAGAGAAAAAGAACCACCACACTTTTTAGAATGTATATGTTAATTGGCCATGAGACTTGCTCACTAAGAAATTGACTGTTACATACAAAAGCCATGGTAAATATGAATTAGACCTGCCTCAAAGATTAATAAAGGATTAATACATAGTCAAAATGATGAATATGAAGTACACAGGTACCAGCCATCTATGATATAGTTTTTCATTTTTGTCTATTAATAAGTCTTCATGTATAGAGCATATTAAATAAAGGTTCACAGCAATACAGCAAAAGGTACAGATATTTCTGACACACCTTCTGTCTGACCATATGGCATAGCCTCCCTCATTATTAACATCCTTGAACAAAGTGGTACATTTGTTAAAACTGATAAACATATATTGACACATCACTAAAAGTCCCTAGTTTGCATAGGGGTTCACTTTTGGTGTTGTACATTCTATACATTGTAACAAATGCATAATGATGTGCATCCTCCTTTATAGTGTCATACAGAGTAGTTTTGCAAGAATAAGCATAAATTATTCCTTAAATGTTTGGTAGAATTTGCCAGTAACCCTGGGTCTGATGCTTTGTCTTTAGGAAGGTTATTCATAAGCATATTCAGACTTTCTATTTATTCTGTTATGAGTTTTGGCAGAAGGTGTTGAAATGTGTCCATTTTGTGTAGTGTATCATATTTGTTTGTAAAGTGTTGTTCATAGTATTAGTGTTGCATTCTTTCAATGTCCATAGGATCTTTTTAGTGTTGTCTTGTCTTCTTTTCTCATATTAGTAATTTGTGTCCTTTCTCCTTTTTTCTAGTGCAAGTAAAGGCTTACCAATTTATTAAGGTTTTCAAAGAATTGTCCTTTGGTTTGTTGATAATTTTTATTGGTTCCCTGCTTTAAATTTCATTAATATCTGTTCTAATTTTTATTATTTCCTTTATTCTGCTTACTTTGAATTTGATTTGCTTTTTTCCTCTCCATTCTTTTACTTTTAGTCTGTATGTGTTTTATATTTATAGTATTTTTTGTAGATAACATAAAGTTATGTCTTGTTATTTCATACATTCTGAAAAATCTGTCTTTTTCCTTTTCCTTTTAATTTTTTCTTTTTTCAGCCTTTATAAAATAATTTTAATTATTGTTCAAGTACAATTTTCTGCCTTTTACTCACACCGTAGACCACCCCCCAGCCCTTCCCATCTCCCTCCCATTTCCAGCCTCCCTTGTTATTGTTCATGTGTCCTTTATACTTATTCCTGCAAACCCTTCCCCTTTTCCCCTGAAATTCCCTCCCCACTCCCCTCTGGTCACTGTCATCCTGTTCTCTATTTCAGTGTCTTTGGTTATATTTTGCTTGTTTGTTTGTTTTGTTGATTAGGTTCCTGCTAAAGGTGAAATCATATGACATTCCTCTTTCACTGCCTGGCTTATTTCACTTAGCATAATGCTTTCCAGCTGCATCCATGCTGTCACAAAGGGTAGGAGCTCCTTCTTTCTTTCTGCTGCATAGAATTCTGTTGTGTAAATGTACCATAGTGTTTTGATCCATTCATTTACCGATGGGCACCTAGGTTGCTTCCAGCACTTGGCTATTGTAAATTGTGCTGCTATGAACATTGGGGGACACAGGTTCTTTTGGATTAGTTTTTCAGGGTTCTTAGGATATAATCCTAGCAGTGGAATTGCTGGGTCAAAAGGCAGATCCATTTTTCGTTTTCTGAGGAAGTTCCATACTGTTTTCCACAGTGGTTGTAGCAGTCTGCAGCCCCACCAACAGTGCACTAGGGTTCCCTTTTCTCCACAATCTCTCCAACACTTGTTGTTTGTTGCTTTGTTTATGATGGCCATTCTGACCTGTGTGAAGTGGTATCTCACTGTGGTTTTAATTTGCATCTCTCTGATGGCTAGTGATACTGAGCATCTTTTCATGTGTCTCTGGATCCTCTGTATGTCTTCCCTGGAGAAGTGTCTGTTCAAGACAAGAGTTTAATCTCCAAAATATATCAATAACTCACATGACTCTACTCTAAGAAGACAAGCAACCCAATTTAAAAAAAATGAGCAAATGACTTAAAATCTCTGTCTTTTAATTGGTGCATTTATACCATTGCTATTCTAGTGAGTGGTTATTTTGTTGGACTAATATTTTCCTTATATGTAACTATTATCTCTTTGGTTACTATTATTCTTTGTTACTATATTTTTCTTCAACTATTTTTCTGTGCTTTGTGGTTTTAAATGAATATTTTGTATATTTAGATTTTCTTTCTTCTCTAAGTATATTAGCTATACTTCTTTTCTTATTGATAGGCCTAGAGTTTAAAATATACATATACAACTGATCTGAGTCCACTTTCAAATAACACTATACCTCTTCTAGGTAGTACTAGTGTATTATAATAATCCTAATTCCTTCCTGTTATCCCTTCATTTCACTTACACATAAACAAATACACACACACATGAGAGAGGGCCACCAAAAAAGAACAGAATTATCTTCTGGAGGGCAGGCCCCTTGTACTAAGGCTTCTCCCACTGGGTGAGTGTTCTAGGAACCCATCTGTATCAAAGTACTAGCTTGCATTATTGTGAGAGGCTGCATTTAGCTTCACTGAAAGTTTTTTTGAAGATAATAAGTTTTGCCATTTCATGGTGGGTGATTTACAAATGCACCTGCCAACACCAGGCTGAACATTGAGCAGTTTTGGACCAGAAATGGCATGACACCCCTGCCCCACCCTCCCTATTCACCCAATCTCACCCCAAATGACCTTTCTTTTGTTTCCCTAGATGATAAAAAGTGCTCAAAGTGAATCATTTTGCAGATGTGGAAGAAGGGAAACAAAAAAATGGCAGAAAGGCATCAAAATTAACAAGTTTAAAAACTGGTTTAAGCTTATCACATTTGCTATGATAGAAATAGAATGTAATTTTTATATTTGCTTCTTTATATAGGTAAAGTGTGTTTTTTAAACCATAATTTTATCCAGGATTTTTTCTTCATCTTTAATTTTCTGTAAATTGAAAATGATCTATCCATATAGTTTTTATGGAATTTATCCTACGTGGTATTCTCTGACCTTTCTAGATCTGTAGTTTGGTATCTGACATTTATTTGGGGAAGTTCTTATTCTTGTTTTATATATTTTTTTCTCTTCTAATTCTTTCTTCTTCTTTTCCTAATATTTCCATTATACATATGTTACAACTTTTGAAGTTGTTCTATGGTTCTTGAATAGTTTGCTCTTTTTTCAGTCTTTGTTCTCTTGTTTTTCAGTTTTGAAAGTGTCTATTGAGATATCCTCAAACTCAAAGTAAAACTTAGTAGTGTCTAGTCTATTAACAAGCTAATCAAAGACATCCTTTATTTTTGTTACAATGTTTTTGATCTCTAACATTTGGTGGAAGAGGATTCTTTCTCAGAAATTCTATCTATCTGCTTTACTGCCCTTCTGTTTTTGCAGGCTGTGTAATTTATCCATTAGTCTTTAGCATATTAAAAATAGTTTTAAATTTCTTGTCTGATAATTTCACCACCCTGGCCACATCTGAGTGAGATTCTAATGCTTGCTGCCCTCAAACTGTTTTTTTTTTTTGTCTTTTAGCATTTCTTGTATTTTGTTGTTGTTGTTGTTGTTGTTGTTAGCCAGACATGAGGAACTATTACTTGTTCATACAGAGTTTTCTACTCATTGGTTTCTATTCTGGTAAGTTGTGATTCTCTGTTTTTATTTGTCAGTCTCTCTAATTTTGGGGGTCAGAGGGTGGTCCTATGACCTCATTTTTCTTATGTATCTAGAAAGAGTTTTTTTCAGTTCATTCAGCTTTTTACTTATGTTAGAACAAATTGGCCACTTCCACACTTCCTACCAAACTTGAAAGCCCCATATAATTTTCATTTTGATGTGTGCTAATGAATAAAATCTGACCAGTTTTTGAAGCATCAATCAGTATTTATTATCAACTTACATATTTGCAACTAATATAAAAAAAAGACTTGGACCATTTTCTTCTCTGTAGTTACTATCTGCTTTACACAACACATTACATACACAAAACATTGAGTTTATATTCCCCCAAAATTAGGTCAACTGTTGTATAACTCTAAAGAACCACACAGTACTTTGAACCATTGCATTTGTGTAGTTTTTGTGTGATATTTTAGTAGTGCCTATTTACTTCATTCAATTTTAAGTGTCTGTGTCATTCCGTCCAATACCACACAGGTCTATGTCTGTCTTGTTCTTATCTGTATCCACAGTACCAGCACAGTAGTGGATACTCGATAAAGTCTTGTTAAATAAATAAATGAATGAGAAAGTTTTCATGTACATTAGTTCTACATGTTGATTAAATAATTGTTAAATTACTTGTGGCAGGTAGAAAAATAAAACAAAATATAATGTATTAATTTGAAGTTTACAGTAAGTACTAAAGGAATTTTAATAAGACATACATAATAAGATCATGTAAAGGTTTCTTTTACTTGCTTGTTTCTCTTTTTTTTTTTAATAGGAAATACCAAATAAGTTTGAGGGAAACGAGGAAGAGGTAAACAAGTTTGGGGAATTGATTTTGTATAAAAGACGCATTTGTCTATTTTTAATTCTAAACAGATAATAGCTAGTTATTATTATTGAGCATCAATTAAAATTTATACTAGGAATAGATATTTAAGTGTTGCCTAAGTTTAAAATAGATTATGTAAAAGTATTCATGGAACAGGGAAATAGAGTAATCACCATCATTATGATGAAATCTCTTTTATATATGTGAAAAACAATAACTGTATCCTCACTTAATAATCTCATCTTTATAATCATGCATCTATGCCAGTAGTCATCAAAAGTATTTTATATATTTTAAAATGGACCTTATGATGCTTCTCTGAGCCCTCTCTAGAATTTCTAACTCTTGTGCAAAGTTCAGTGACTTGAATTAATCTAATATTCTCATACACTTCCGACTATGGCAGGACATTCTTTCTTCAGGCATTGCATTTGCTTCTCACTATATTGTGTGTCACATTGACTTTTGATTCAGAGTAGAAATGTTGCTTACAAGCATTCAGTTTCACCCTGAAATCACTGTTTACCTTAGTTGTAGTCCATTTTGTATGTATTCTGTCCAATTCTCATCTTATTTGGACCCATTTCTAAAATGTATCTTATTTTTAAGATTACTTAAAATGCATCTATTCTTTCCAGAGTATTAGAAACTCCAAATAACTTAATTCTATCTAAAATTATGCTGGATATAACTTTAAATTCTTAATGGTCAGGGTCTTAATGTCATTGAATGTTACCAAGGCCATTCTTCATGGGTTACTACACTGTATAATCACCAAAATTGACTCCACATCTCCTCATGACTTACTCCTCATTTTTACTCAAAGTAATATCATCATTACAATTTTATTTTTTATTAATAAGAAAGTCATGTGGAATATAATTGAGAGTGATGCTGAAAATCAATGTTTACCACATGTTTCCAAATTACACTATGAATCTGATGAGTCTGATATTACATGGCACTGATCTTTTTTTTTCTTTTTTTTAAGGAAGGGAGAAAGAGAGGGAGAGAAACATCAATGTGTGGTTGCCTCTCATGTGCCCCCCACTGGGGATCTGGCCCACAACCCAGGCATGTGCCCTGACTGGGAATTGAACTGGCAACCCTTTGGTTCACAGACTGGCACTCAATCCACTGAGCCACACCAGCCAGGGCTTTTTTTTTGTAACATAGCACTAATCTTTTCCTCTGGAATATATAGGCCCCAAATTTCCCCTCGGCTAATGCTCTGAGAAGACATGGTCTCCTAAAAATCATAGCTTATGGTTTTTCTGGAATATCTGCCAATTCATTTTGTAGCCAAGAGTGACAGGCAACAATGTTTTCTGATACCAATCATCCAACTTATTTAACTTTCTTTATACAGACACTATTTAACTTTCTTTATACAGACACAACATGAGAGAGATGCATAGCTCTCTTCCATAATTATTTCAGTAATATTTTATCTTTGTTGACATAATTAATATCATTAAGAAGTTGTTCTCATTTTATATAATGTATTGCAGGCTACAAGTGAGATTCAAATAAATAGCCTCTTCCTACTCCATTTTTGGGTTAAATAATCAACCTCAACCTGAACTCTTTCTAGGTCAATGTTATTGTGCAAATTTAATTAACTGATTTTGGTTACAACTGCCCCCAATTTTGTTTAGAATGACCAAACTAATGCACTTCATGGAGTAGATGTAAAGAAGTGACTGAAGATCTCATTTTCAAAAATGATATAGCTACACAATTGAGAATAAAAGAACATGTGTGTGTCTCACCTCAATATAGAATAGAATCCTGTTTTTTTGTTTCAAAAAGATAATTTCTCAACAATTTTTCTACCCGTGAATATACTCACCTACTGTCACAATGAGTAATATTCCCACAAGTTCTCATAAAAGTTATTTTCACTGTTATTCTTACTTCAAAGGGTAAAAAAATGCCATTTCCCAATAACCTTCTTGTGAACAGTTCCAGTGAGGGCATTCTAAAGGGATAATCCATAGTCAAAGGAACCCAAAGGGATTTTCTGTCCAATTTGTGAAGCTGGGATAAAACAAAATAAAGTGCTACATGTTTGTCTCCAGATTTAGTTTATGACATTACTTCGAAAGAAATAAAGAGAAAGAATGGAGAAAGAAAGAAAGAAAGAAAGAAAGAAAGAAAGAAAGAAAGAAAGAAAGAAAGAAAGGAAGGAAGGAAGGAAGAAAAGGAAGGAAGGAAGAAAAGGAAGGAAGGAAGGAAGGAAGGAAGGAAGGAAGGAAGGAAGGAAGGAAGGAAGGAAGGAAGGAAGGGAGGGAATGGGATAGCAATGTGAGCAATGACTTTTGGAAGATTTCATTTCATAATCTATTCTATGTTGTAATAATTCTCTGTTATGGGTAAGTAGGAATGTGACATTATACATTAAATTATGTGTATGACATTCTAGAGCATTTTCATATCAAAAGAGATTTGTGATTTTGCTTACTGTTACTTGGTCTTATAATCATAATAATTGACGTGGTATGAAAAGAATGCACACTTTGCTTTTCCCCAGTAAAAGAAATGTTAATGCATAAAAATAGAGATGTCAGCCCCTGGTGTGTTTACAGACTTTGAATCCTTCTCTCTCCACAAACTATGCAGACCACATTGTCATGCTGTCAACATTATTGGTTGCAAGGTTAGGTCACTGTTCTCTCACAGTCCTCCAAATCTGCTCAACTATCTAAGCTTCTAACTGGATTTAGACTATTTTTTTCTGGCCCTTCAGGATGAACCTCAGCTGGACTTCTGGGGCCAAGAGCCCCACTAGACAGCTACATAAGACCAGACATGTCTCTGAAACCAAAGCTTATGATGCATAAGAAAGCCACTCAAATCCTATGGATTAAAATTAACATTTTAGTCTTTTGAGCAGACTGAGTGTTTGGTAACTGCTTAAAACATTTGTTCTCAGTTTGAGGTATACCTTAGAATTTTCTGGGGAGATATTTAAAATACTGATGCATAGAACATACCCTGTTTTAACTGAATTGGAAATCCCAAGGCATCTTTGCTTTTAAAATTGTTTCAGTAATTTTTTGTTTGTTTGTTTGTTTGTTTTGTTATGTGCAGCTAGAACTGAGAACCACTGCCCTAGAATAACCAGTACTACCTGGACATTTGTCTTGTTTCAGATTTCCATTTGAATGTATTCACTAAGTATTTATTAAGTCTATTACACTGGGGCTCTTTTAGATAAAGGAATATAAATATGAACAAAATAAATAAATTTATTGCCCTCATGGAGCTTGAATTTTAATAGGAATCTTTTAAAATATATTTTATTGATTATGCTATTACAGTTGTTTCATTTTCCCCTCTTTATGCTTTTCCACCTGGCATACCCCTCCCACCTGCATTCCCCACCCCCTTAGTTCATGTCCATGGGTCGTACATATAAGTTTTTTGACTTCTCCATTTCCTATACTATTCTTAACCTCCTCCTGTATATTTTCTACCTACCATTCATGCTTCTTGTTCCCTGTACCTTTCCCCCCACTCTACCCCCTCTTCCTCCCCACTGATAACCCTCCATGTGATCTCCATTTCTGTGATTGTGTTCCTGTTCTAGTTGTTTGCTTAGTTTGTTTTTGTTTTTTAGGTTCAATTGTTGATACTTGTGAGTGTGTTGTCATTTTACTGTTTACAGTGTTTGATCTTTTATCTCTTAGATAAGTACCCTTAATATTTCATATAATAAGGGCTTGGTGATGATGAACTCATTTAACTTGACCTTATCTGGGAAGCACTTTATCTGTCTTTCCATACTAAATGATAGCTTTGCTGGAGAGAGTAATCTTGGATGTAGATCATTGCCTTTCATGACTTGGAATACTTCTTTCCAGCCCCTTCTTTCCTGTAACATTTCTTTTGAAAAATCAGCTGATAGTCTTATGGGCACTCCTTTGTAGATAACTGTCTCCTTTTCTCTGGCTGCTTTTATGATTCTCTCATCTTTAATCTTGGGTAATGTAATTTGATGTGCCTTGGTGTGTGCATCCTTGGGTCCAATTTCTTTGGGACTCTCTGATCTTCCTAGACTTCTGGAAGTCTATTTCCTTGGCCAGATTGGGGAAGTTCTCCTTCATTGTTTTTTTCAAATAAGTTCTCCATTCCTTGCTCTTCTTCTGCCACCCCTATGATTCGGATGTTGGAATGTTTAAAGTTATCCTGGAGGTTCCTAAGCCTCTCTTCATATTTTTTGAATTCTTGTATCTTCCTTCTGTTCTGGCTGAATGTTAATTTCTTCCTTCTGGTCCAAACTGTTCATTTGAGTCCTGGTTTCCTTCCTGTCACTATTGGTTCCCTGTAAATTTTCCTTTATTTCAGTTTGCATAGCTTTCACTTCTTCCTCTATTTTGTGGCAGTACTCAACCATTTCTGTGAACATCCTGATTACCAGTGTTTTGAACTATGCATCTGATAGGTCGGCTATCTCTTCGTCACTTAGTTGTATTTTTTCTGGATCCTTGACATGTTCTTTCATTCAGGCCATATATTTTGCCTCAGCACACCTGTTTCATAGTAAGGGGTGGAGCCTTAGGTATTCACCAGAGTGGGCAACCCACTTGGCTGCATTGTGGCACTGTATGTGGAGGATGGGTCAGAGAGAAAACAATGCTGCTTGTTCAGTTCTCTGCTAGCTTTCAGTCACTTCCTCTGCTACCCACAAGCAAATTGCGCCCTTCTGATGCCAATTCTCAGATGAGTGTCCATTTGTACATTCTAAGACCCTGTGGGTCTCTCCAAAGAACTCTCCTGTGAGGCTGGGAGTTTCTCCCACCATTGCAATCTGCACAGGTGTTTTCACTCAGAAGTTTTGAGGCTTTATTTTCCCGCACTGGAATCCTGGATTGTATAGTCTGTCTCACTCCCCAGTGTTCCTCCTGGTTTATCCACACACAATTGTGGGACCGCCTGCTCTGCCAGCCCAATCTGCCAGCACAGTCTGCCAGCTGATGCCTTGTGAGTACTCTCTACCTGGCTGCTCATCTCTGCCCCTCCTACTGGTCTGTATGAATGTTTCTTTTTTAACTCGTTGGTTGTCAGACTTCCATACAGTTTGACTTTCTGCCAATTCTAGTTGCCTCTTTGGTTTTAAATTTGTTGTTGTCCTTCTTTTGGTTGTGCAAAGAGGCACAGTATATTTACCTAGGCCTCCATCTTGGCCAGGAGTTCTAATCTTTTGTTCTGTTTAATATCTGATGGAGGGCAACAGTACCAGAGTTGTTTATCCCAGAACTCCCTGACATATCCAGGAAAAAAATAAAATTTCTCTCTAGGCCCCATCACTCAGCAGACACTTCTGAATTCTGACATGAGCTAGAGCCCATAAGGATGAAACTCCTCCCCACTCACCCTTCATCAAAAACTCTAAAGCTCAAGAACTGATGTGCAGAATCAGGGTACACTGATATAATAATTGACCATATCTTGGTGATGTCAATCTTAACTCAGAAAAGACTCTGTGATAAAGTGAGCTATTATGGAGTTATTTTTCAAGAATCATCATATAGGTATTGAAATATGTTCATATTGACCATAAGTCTGACCTGAGGTCACAGTCTTACTTTTAACACTCTGAACACCTCTAAACTTGTCAACAAGATGGATATATTTATCAGCCTTTAACCCATGCTAAAGAATTAATAAACATACTTTAGACAGGGGTGTCCGAACTTTTGACACCACTGGGCCACACTAGAAGAGGAGTTGTCTTGGGCTATACATTACATCAATGTAACATGTAATCATAAAAAATTTCATCATGCTTTAAGTAAATTTACAATTTTGTGTTGGGCTGCATTCATAGCCATCCTGAGCCACATGTGGCCTGTGGGATGTAGGTTAGATACCTGTGCTAAAAGATCTCTAACCCTCAAATGGCTTATAAAAATGATCATATTAATATATACCTTGAATAATTGTTGTATTAAAGGAGATCTTTCCTAAACTCTTCAGCCTAACACTGAATATGTTCCATAACCTCCTCAGAACTACATCATTCCACAGTCTATAATCCAATCACCCTACATAATTCTGTCTTTTCTAATAGTATGCAAAAAACCCTTCATCCACATTAACAAAAGATGTTATCATCAACATTTTAAATCACTGCATTGTATTCCATTAATGGATCCACCAGAATTTACTGTTGTACATTGTGATTGTCTTTTATTTGTGACTATAAATTACAAAGCAATAAACGATAATGAAATTAAATCTGTACATATATCCTGGTTAGACCAAATTCACTTGTGAGTGTTCTATGACTCTTATTCTCCTTAGCTCTTTCTCCTTATTTTGCTCATTTGTTACAGTGAGGCACAGTCCTCAAAACTTATTGCCTTTGATGAAATCATTGGATGATATGGATTTAAATATCATTTTTACACTGAAACTCGGCTTGGACCTTTCAGTGTCCTCCAGATTTATATAATTTACTACCCCCTGCTACATCTCAACACTTGGAAGACTAATATGCAATTGAAAATTAACACATTCAAAACCAAATTGTTTTTCCACCAAAACTCATTACTACTACAGAATGCTCTACAACAGTAAATGCCAACTTCATTCTTCTGCTTGTTCCATCCCAAACTTAGAATAATTCTTGCCTTCTATTATCACAACCTAGCACATTTTGCTAGCTTTATCTTTAATCTATATGCTTGATCCACCTGAACTTCTAACACTATAATATCAATACAAACCAGTATCATCTCCTTCTTGAATCTCTTCTATTGTCTCCTAACAGATCTTCCTATTATTTCCTTGCACTACACACACACAGTCTGTTCTCAACAAAACATTCAGAATTTTCATGAAATATTTTGTCTTTCTGCTGAAGACAATCCAATGATTCAATGGTCCAATGCCTTCCTATCTCATCCAGAGTAAGATTAAATTATTACAGTAGTGTAGAGACTGCAAAATCTGTCCCCTCTTAAATTGTTAGCTCTGACCTTAAACTTCTATTACAACCTTCCTTCAGACTGCCTGCTTAAGCTACATTAATCTCCTTGAACTTTTCCTAATTGGTCACTTCTTAGGGTCTTTGCCCTAGCCCTTCCTTCTATTTGGAATGATGTGGCTAGCTAGGCATATTCATAGGTAGTTCGCTCACCTGCTTCAGATCTTTGCTTCTCAGAAAATAGTTCTCCAGGCATCCTGTTTTAGACAAAGACCCATATTTCTCGCTTCACTTTGTTTTTCAAAATAGAAGTATAAGCATCACATACACTAAATATTTTATTAATTTATTTAGCATACTGTGTTTCCCCACTAGGTTGTAATTTCCCAATGAGGAAGATTTTTCCTACTTTGTTCACCATTATATCCCCAACAAGTATAGATCCTATCACATTTATAATTTTCAAGCTGTTTACATAACTGGCTCTCTGGCTAAAATGTGGGCTCCATGTAGGTTCTCAGTATATATTTGATGATTGGATGAGAAGGAGAATAAATATTTAACTATTTCCATATTATAAAATGCATTAAAATATATGCAGGTTTTAAGCTTCATTCAAATTAACACCCTCAGTCTTATAGCTTTGTTTTTCTTCCTCCTGTTAGATAATTTTAAAATGTTTGCATTATTTATTTTTATAACAATTTTATTTACATATAATTAATATACAGTGAAAGCCCACCATCTAAATTGTACAGTTTAATAGTTTTTAATATACTTAAAGCATTGTGCATCCATCACTACAATCAATTTTAGAAAACTTTTATTATCCCAAAAAGAAAACACATATCCTTTAACAGTCACCCCCCCCACACACACACAGCCTGTTTTCTTTTCAATACTGCCTACCTGCTCAGTCCTAAGAAATCATTATTTTGTGTCTCTAGGGATTTCTATCTAATGGACATTTACTATAAGTGGAATCATACAATATGTGGTGTTTTTTGACTGGCATCTTTCTTTATATAATGTTTTTAAAGATCATCATGTTATGCAGGTGTCAGTGCTTCACTTGCTTTTATCGCTATACATTATAAAGTCACTGAGAACCTAAATTATCATTAACATTTTGTGTTAAAGGCTAAGAGTTTTAACATCTCCTGGATAGTATACCACAATTAGACACATACTCATCATATAGATATATAGCATATCTTATTTATCTACTAATCAACTGATGGGCATTTAAATTGCTTCCCCTTCTTGGCTATTATGACTAATATTGCTTTGAACATGTATTTATGTACAAGATTTTAAATGAATGTATGCTTTTATTTCTCTTAGTTGTATATCCATGAGTGGCCTTCCTGGGTCATATGGTAACTCTATGCTTAAAATTTTGAGAAACTGCCAGACTGTTTTCCAAAGTAACTGCACATTTTACATTCTCACCAAAAGTGTATGAGCTTTTAATCTAGTAATTTTTTGATGTATGATACTCAGGTGTCCCTAACAAAAGAGTTATATTGATATAAATCTTCCACCATCAGTATGTAAGAGAGTTCTTGTACTTCTGTACACCCATGAATAGTGGATAATATAATTTATTTTAATCTGACAATTTTATAGTACAAAATATTACTGTAGTTGTTTTAATGTGCATTCATTTTATTACTACTAGTTACACAAGACTCATGTTTCAAGCTATTTATTTAAATGCTTTTAAAATTATTCCCATATCATATGTAACTTTTTCTGTTATGTTATTGTTAATTAATTCTAAGTTTATTTCTATAATAAAGAAATGAACTCTTCTCCAGTTATATATGCTATAAGTGTTTTTCTCCTTTGTGTACAAAACAAATTCTTATTTTTTAAATAATTTTAAATGT
>PVIA01014208.1:0-28146 GCA_004024845.1 Tonatia bakeri
ATTATGTTAAGGGAATTAAGCCAGACTGTGAAAGATAAATACCACATGATTTCACCTTTAACAGGAACCTAAACCACAAAACAAAGAAACAAGGAAAATATAGTTAAAGACACTACATTAGAGGACAGGCAGAAAGTGAGCAGAGGAGAGAGAAGAAGAAAGGGGAAAAGGGGAAGGGTTTACAGGAACAACGTTAAAAGACACGTGGATAAAAACTAGGGGGATGATGGTAATGGTAGAGAACTTGGGAGGGTGGTGGGTGGGGTTGATTGGGAATAAAGGGGAGAAAACTGTACTTGAACAATGATTAAAATAAATTAAAAAAAGAAGGATGGTACAAAATTAATATTTATAATCTGGTTGCATTTTTATACATCAACAATAAACTATCAGAAAAAGAATTTACAAAAAGATATCCCATTTACAAATACATCAGAAAGAATAAATATAACCAAGGAAGTGAATAATCAGAGAGAAATTGAAGAAGACACAAATGAATGGAAGGACATACTGTGTTCATAGAATGGAAGACTCACCATTGTTAAAATATTTGTATTACCCAAAGCAATCTGTATATTCAATGCAATCCTCACTGAATTACCAATGGTGTATTTCACAGAACTAGAAAAATAATTCTAAAATTTATATAAAAATGTGAAAGACCCTGAATACCCAAAGCAATCCTGAGTAGAAGAACAAAGTTGAAGGTATCATTCTACCTGATATCAAACTATAGTTCAAGGCCATAATTATCAAAGCATGATGGAACTGGCAAAAATCAGGCACAGATCAATGGAGCAGAATAGAGAGACCAGAAATAAACCCATGCCTCTATCATAAATTATTTGATGACAAAGGAGGCAAGAATATACTGTGGGGTATAGACTGTCTTTTCAATTTTTTGTCATTTTTTATTCTATTACAGTTGTACTAATTCCGATCCTTTGCCCTATTCTGCCCATCCCAACCCCCATTCCCACAGTCGATTCCCATACTCTTGTCTAAGTCTGTGGATCATTCATATATGTTCTCTGTATATAGTACCTTTCCTTTCTTTCCACCATTATCCCCCTTCCCCCTCCCCTCTGGTTACTTTCAGACCATTCTCTCTTTCAATTCTTGTGGTTCTATTTTGTTTGTTAGTTTGTTTTGTTCATTAGAATCCTCTTATACGTGAGATCATGTGGTATTTGTCTTTCACCCACTGGCTTATTTTACATAGGATAATATTCTCCAGTTCCATCCATACTATCACAGAAGGTAGGAGTTCCTTCTTTGTTTCTGCTGTGTAGCATTCCATTGTATAAATGTACTTCAGTTTTTTGATCCACTAATTTACTGAGGGCACTATGGGACACAGTGAAGGCAGTCCTGAGAGGGAAGTTCATAGCAATACAGGGCTGCCTAAAGAAGATAGAAAAATCTCAAATAAACAACCTAACTTTATATCTACAAGAACTAGAGGAACAACAACAAACAAAGCCTAGAGTGAGTAGAAAGAAGGAAATAATCAAGATCAGGGCAGAATTAAATGACTTAGAGAATAAAAGAAAAATTCAAAGGATCAACAAATCCAGAAGCTGGTTCTTGGAAAAGATAAACAGAATGGATAAACCTTTAACCCAACTCATCAAGAAAAAAAAAAAGGGAGAGAGGTCCCAAGTAAATAAAATCAGAAATGAAAGAAGAGAAGTTACAACTGATATATCACAGAAATACAAAGGATTGCAAGAAATTGCTATGAACAACTATATGCCAAGAAATTGAACAACCTGGGAGAAATGGAGAAATTTCTAGAAATATATAATCTTCCAAAACTGAATCAAGATGAAGCAGAAAACCTGAACAAAACAATAACAACTAGTGAAATTGAAGAGGTAATTCAAAAACTCCTGACGCACAAAAGCCCTGGACTGAATGGCTTCAGGGGTAAATTTTACCAAATATTTAAGGAAGAACTAACTCCTATCCTTCTCAAACTATTCCAAAAAATCCAAGAATAGAAAAGACTTCCAAACTCTTTTTACAAGGCCACTATCATACTAATTCCAAAACCAGATAAAGACACAACAAAGAAAGAAAACTACAGGCCAAACAACATCTCTGATGAACATAGATGCTAAAATCCTCAACATAATATTGGTGATCTGGATCCAGCAATACATTATAAAGATCATACACCATGATCAAATGGGATTCATCCCAGCGATGCAAGGATGGTACAATATTCACAAATCAATAAACATAATATGCCACTTAAAAAATGAAGGACAAAAATCACATGATCATATCAATAGATGCTTAAAAAAGCATTTGATTAAATCCAGCACCTATTTATGATAAAAACACTCAGCGAAGTGGAACTAGAGGGAACATAATATAATAAAGGCCATATATGAGAAACCTACAACCATCATTATAACCAATGGGCAAAAACTAAAATCTTTCCCCTTAAGATAAAGATAGTCTTTTCAATAAATGGTGTTTGCAAACTGTAGAGATACATGTAAGACATTGAAACTAGACCACTTTCTTACACCATATACAAAAGTAAACCCAAAATAGATTAAACACTTAAATGTAAAACCTGAAATCATAAAATTCACTGAAGAAAACATAAGTAATAAACTCTGACTCATTTCAGCAATTTTTTTTGGATATGTCTCCTGGAGCAAGGACAAAAAAGAAAAAATAAATAAATGGGACTACTACAAACTAAATAGTTGTTTTCAATGTAGAGGAAGCCATCAGAAAAACAGAAAGGCAACCTACTGAATGGGACAAGATATTTTCAAATTATGTACCCAGTATTAGATTAATACCCAAAATATATAAAAACTTATAAAAATAACAAACAATCCCATTAAAAATGGACAAAAGCCATGAATGGATATTTTTCCAAGATGAACATAGAGATGATCAATAGACATATGAAGAGATGTTAGATATCACCAATCAAAAGGAAAATGTAAATCAAAACCACAATGAAATATCACTTAACACCTGTCAAATGGCTATTATCAATAAATCAACAAACAACAAGTATTGGTGAGGATGTGGAGAAAAGAAAATGTGGTGCAGTGTTGGTGGGTTTGTAAACTGTTTTAGGCACTATGGAAAACAGTATGGAGGTTTCTTAGAAAATAAAAAATATATAACTACCACATGACCCAACAATTCCACTTTTGGGTATTTATCTAAAGAAATCCAAAACATTAATTTGAAAAGATATATAAACTCCTGTGTTTATTGTAGCATTATTTGCCAAGATGTAGAAGCAAGAGAAGTATGTTTCAGTAGATGAATGGTATGTATATACAATGGAATATTGCTCAGTTATAAAAATGAATGAAAGAAGGTCATTTGCAACAGAGTGGGTGGACCTGGATGGTATGCTAAGTGAAACAAGTAAGACAGAGAAAGACAAATAGTGTATGATTTTACTTATATGTGGAATATAAAGAAAACATAATAAACAAAACAATCATAGATACACAGAACAAAGTGATGGTTACTACATGGAGGGGAGTTGGGGGATGGGTAAAAACATGGAAAAGATTTAGAAGTTCAAATGGGCAAGTAGTCGTGAGGACGTAAATTACAGAATAGGGAATATAGTCAATAATATAATAACTATGTAGGGTGCCAGATTGTACTAGACTTAACAGGTTAAAGTAAGGTATATAAATGTGTAATTACTGTGTGGTATACCTGAAACTAATATGATATTGCATGCCAATTAAAACAAACTTTTGTTTTAATTTTGAATTTTGAAACCCTAACAGCTACACTCTTATCTCTAAACATTATTTCTTAATAAAACAGACTAGAGCTTCTTAGAGAATTGGCTAATTCCAGCTCTTGAGCAGACTAGGATATCTTGTCATTCAAAAAATCAAGAAAACTTTCAAAGTCTACTGAGATTGTGTCAAAATGACTCAGGGAGCAATGCAAAGAGGCCACCGATGAAATAATTTGTAGATATTAAGGATAATAATTGCCCTGGCTGGCGTAGCTCAGTGGATTGAGTGCGGGTTGTGAACCAGGCATCGCAGGTTCGATTCCCAGTCAGGGCACATGCCTGGGTTGCAGGCCATGTCTCCCAGCAACCACACATCGATGTTTCTCTCTCTCTCTCTCTCCCTCCCTTCCCTCTCTAAAAATAAATAAATAAAATCTTAAAAAAAAGAAAAGCACCTTTTAAAAAAAAGGATAATAATCATAATGTATTGAAACATATCAAATATTGCCCAGTCACCTTCCCTGATACCCTGGACTTCCTGTAAGTTCTTCCTATTTGCTTAGCAACTGGAAGTTCTTTCATAGCATCTCTTGCCACTTGCATCTTTAAATTAGCTCGAAGAACCCTAAAGCCCAGGAATACATCAGGCTTATCTATCAGTGTATTCTACATTGTAACTCAATAAATATTAGCAAATTATAAATAAATAAATGCAAGACAGGCTGAGCCTCTTCTAGATGGATGGGAATGCCCTTTAGTTACTTCTTCAGCCTCACTACACACCAATTGGAGTGAATCAATACCAATCCATGGTGTGGATCTGAAGAGCAAAGAAATCCACTCTGCACCTGCAATGAAGAAACCAGCGCTATACAAGTCAGACCCCAGCAGCAGTTCAGGGAGCTATATTCTCTGTCAGTGTGTGCTCCCTTGATGCATCAAGCTCCCTCCCTCTCCCTCTTCTTCTCACCCTGTTTTTAGTAAACCCCTTTTCTTCTGAGTCTGTTTCACTTTTTCTCTTGATTTTTATACTGGGGGTGGGAAGCAAGAATCCCTTTTCCAGTGAGAAATGGATGGAATAAAAATGTATCCTAAAATGGCTATACTGAAAACAAAGGGCTGAAGGGCTCTTACTCTTTTTTAAGGTCAGGTAACCATTGGGTGTTATAAAGGATAAACAGTCTTTTCTCTGCAGAAAAAATCCTGTATGCACATTTAAAACACAAACACAGTTTTCTCTAAAATCATGTAAGATTCAGAGTTCACTGTTGTCTGCCCATATCATGGTTCCATGAACTCCATTTTCATAAAATATAATTTAATGTGTGGCAGGAACAAAGAGAAACTATGTTTGGAGCTGAATGATTTATGGTATAATTAGAAAGCATATCATAAACTGTTATATTTTATGTAGTTTATAACATTTATTGTACTTTAATGGATGATTTAAAACTTTGACTCTACTTAGGTACAAAACACCCAATTATCTAATGTCTTTATTTTTTTCAATAATATTTATGGTAATTAAGACTAAATTTAAAATCTGAATGATTGTTCAGAAAGTTTTAGCAAGTTTCATAGAGATTTTTAGCTACAAAATAATCATATCTTATGTATATTTATAGCCAACTTTTCAATAAACACTTAGAAAAAGGGTGTGGTATGATCCAATAAACAAAACCTACTCATTCGGTCAAAACACACCTCATTCCTATTACTTCCCCTACATCTTGCTCAGCTTATTTTTTCTTATCTTTTGCATTCTATGGTTTATTGCTTAATTATGATTTTGAAGTTTTAGCTATATCTGATAGCTGACTCTTTCCATATGCAAAATGGAAAGTGTATCTCATTGCCAGGTTTGTACTCACATAATTTTATCTACATACTAGTGGCTGTTAAATGCTATGGAAATGACCTCAGAGAGAATGCACTTTTATTCACATCCCAAAGACTTAAAATAAGATGATTATATAAAGCTGGGTGACCCTTTGGGCGTCTATACAATACCCCAGCAGCTGGCGCCCCTTGGATTTACATTTCATTTACATCAAAGGAACATCAAAACACATAATGATTTCTCTGGAGTAGACAGTTATCCTTTGATAAGCGCATGTGTGATGTGTCCTGATGTTTCCTGGCCTAATATCCCTGGCCATTATAAATATAATTTAGGATTATAATGTGGTTTTCTGAAAGGAAAATTATATTGGAAAAGTATAGAAGTAATTCAAAATTACATTAGGATATAATTTTTTCCCATGAAAACTGTTAAGTGTTTCAGAGTGACCCTTCTCCAAGCAGAAGTGTTATTTCCATAACTCTGATTTATTATGTAACAACATACCTTGATCTACTCATTGTTCAGTTTACTTTTGCTTATTTCTCTGTTACAGTGTCAACCTACAAATATTCCCAGGAAGATGCACACTTCAGATTTCCAATATGTTGAAGGAAATTTAGGAGTGAGTTGTATCAGGATAATAACTTTAAGTTGCTTTTTTTTTTCTTGAGGAAAGGACTATTCAATTAGTAAAATGCACAACTGATTTATATGGTTGATTTTGGCTGTTAGGGATAAGGACAAAAGCCTATACAAGATATCTACATAATAGGACATTTATTTAAAAAACTGTTTTTTTGTTTCATTGTCTAACAATGGGTCAGTTTCTGGGAAGGGTTTGAGCTGGAAGTTATACTGTTGATATAGCTAACAATACCCATGAGTTGGTGATGAACTCTTGCCCTGTGATAGCCTCAGCATGCAGATCTTATTGCCTCATCAAACGTATAGTGACCCAGCTGGCTTTCATCACTTGAATAGTGCTCCTTTACAATCAACAAGACAGTTTTCAGCCAGAAAGCAATCAGTGGTTTTTCTAACAACAGCAGCAAAAGGCAAAAGGAGAACATTCTATTGTTTCACTAATTGCTATAAATCAGGAACATTCCTGTGTCGTATCAAGATATACAAAAACAAACAATAACAATAACAAAAAACAGTGATGCCCAGCCTTGCTCCCTAAGGGATGCTCTCTCATCACTGTATTATGGAACATGGCCCTGTGCAATCAAGTGACCTCACACTTACTAGATGTCTTTGAAACAGAGCATTTCATCTATAAATGTGAAAATGATGATGGAGTCATTTCCTATCTGAAGGGAATCTGAAGTTTTGAAAAAGGGAAAGGAAATGATTATAAATTACAGGTAAGACACTAAAGCGTTTTTGTTAATGTTTTTCTCCTTTCTCAGCTGTGGTGGATGTTGCTCCTTTCCATGTCCAATTTTGATGTGTTAAGAGAAGCAATGTGAACCTGGAACTAGGGATATTAGTTGGCTTCCGTTCTTTGTGTCTCCTTCTCTTTTCCTCATTCTTACATCCACGAAAGCTATATTCACATCTGTTTTTTTTTTTATTTTTAGAGAGAGAGGAAGGAAGGGAGAAAGAGAGGGACAGAAATATCAATGTGTGGTTGTCTCTTATGTGCCCCCTACTGGGGACCTGGCCTGCAATCCAGGCATGTGCCTTGACTGGGAAATGAACCAGCAACCCTTTGGTTCACAGGCTGGCTCTCAGTTCAATCCACTGAGCCACACTAGCCAGGGCTTATATTCAGGTCTCTTTAGATATGGTCCTGGTCAACCATTTTGTGATTCAAGTTTTTTTTTTTTTTTTTTTTTACTTTTTCTTAAACAAAAGGCATACACACATTGATGAAGTACTTTCAGACCCCTTTTTGGGGTTTTCTACTGAAATCCAGATGATGCTTATTTTCAGAATGGTGAAATAATATTCATTGTTAGGCTCATGAGCTGTTTCCTAACTCAGTTTGGTTTCTATTACATCTGCCCCATAGTATCCACGTTGCCCATCTCTAACAAGCTTCCTGAAGTCCTTTTTGGCAAAGGAGGTAGGTTCTCATCTTCAATGCATCTCACAAATCTAACTGGACTTAGGAGTTTATTTTCTTTCCCTTTCCTCCACCTCCCACTAGTTCACTCAGGCTCTTAAAGACAAACTTTGAATGTGATTAATGATGGCAGAGATTAGGAACATAAAGTTCAAGCGCTGAATTGTTTATTTGTTTAAGAGAGTTGTTTTCTGGCCGTTTCTTTATGCAGCCACATGCTCACTTAAAAGCCTTATTCTGTTGTCGACTGGAAGAATGCTTTCCAAGAGAGTGCTTATTCTAAAGAGAGGCAGGGGAGAAAATTCACTTTTCTAAGTAATTCTTTTCCATCTTTCAGATAATTCTCCTTTCATCCTTCAGGGGTGGGAAGTGCATATTTTGTGAGGTTTATATCAATTTCAGCAAATCTTCCAGAGGCTGAAATCTAACTGCTGGGTCAAAACATGTAATTGGATCAGTGGGGGTTCTCCAAATGAAGCTAAAAGTGAATGCTTATCACTCTACAAGATGTATTTGAAAAGGGAAGGCCTATAGCACTAAGGGTTTACATTCAAATTTTGTGTCTTAGTGGACTCCTCATCCCCCAGATCAGAATTATGTAGTTCTTCACAAAAGACTTATTGCAATTCTCCAGAAAGAGATTTCAGGTTAGTAGGTCAAAGCTATAATTTTCTCACAGAAGAAAAACATGACTTTCTCTAGGAGTGACTCACCAAATGCCACCTGTTTTCTGACATAAACCATGCAGCCATGTTTCTAAGGCCCAAGTTGAAGTTGGGAAAGACTGCACAGTGGGAAAGGCCAAACAGGTATACTAGCCTTCCTTTCAGGATGAGGGGTCTTTGTGCTAGGGTAACACATTTCGTTGTGATCCTGAAAGGCAGAGAAGTTCAGTTGTTTCAGCTAGATTTCCAAGCTGGAGTGGGCTCAGGTCACTACCTAAATTATTTACTTAGCTTCCATACAAATGGACCTCATGCAATATGTGTTTGGATTGAATATATCCAAATTTGAAATGAAAAGGATTTCATTTGAAGTTTTTTTTTTTTTTTCAGTTCACTGCTCTCATTTGCCTCATTCTGAGCTCTGTCTTGGTTGAAAATGTAGAATAGAGTGTTCCCTATAGGGTGCTAAGTGGCTGCCCCGGGGAACAAGCATTACTGTCTAATTCAGAAGTCTCCTTGATTACAAGGGGGAGTCCCTATAAAGAGCACCTCTGCACTTTATTACTTCTTTGTCATTTTATGGCAACATTTTCAGGGGAAAGGGAATAACATCCTTTACATTATTTTAATTTTGTCTTATGTTCAACATGAAACATATACTAGCTTTTGTTTTGCCTTTGCAAAGTGATCCTTTCTGTTTGCTTTCATTGAAAATATGTTTCAATTTGGTATAAAGTGACTCCTCTTCATGCCACCTTTCCTTAGAGAAGAGGGACTATGGAATTATTCAATTACTTATTTGCTCAGACAACTTTGAATCTTTACTCTTCTCCTTATGTCTTCCGTAGTGCATGCTGACAACTGAAGGAGAAAAAAAACATGCAACTTTTAATATTAAATTTCTGAGTTTTGTCCTAAACTTAAAAGTTTTAGGATTGTTATTTCTCATGGGTCGATTGCCAAATAGTTATTTAAAATGATAGCATTTGCTTCCTGTTTTCAAGTGCTATCTGAAATCAACTACTCAAATATAGACTGGTTGCAAAACTTGGTGGTTAAATTTGACTTCACAGGGGTCACAGTGACAGTTCTGTCCCAAGGAAGGTGTCATGGCTCATTCAGGCAATGCAGCTAGCTACCTTGACCACAGTAGGACCCAAGCACATACAAACATTAATGCTGAAAACCACAGATCCCAGCTGTACTTCAATTTTGTATCACTACTCCATGGCTCTGAAATCTGCAGGCTGCTTTCATCTGGTGAGGTCTGGGGTATTCCTGGAAGGTGGATTATTTCCATACTTCCTTTATACTGTTGCCTTGCCCTGGTATGAAAAAAAGAGGAGAAATGGATGTTTCTCCCATGTGTTTCTTTTAGCATAATCACTGTTTGGACTACAGGTATCTATACGAATTCCCTCCATACTGGATTTTCTGTAGAGCCACCCAATTGTTTTACTGTAGTTCATTTGCAGTGAGCAGGGCACATTTTGATTTCATTAAGAGTGCCCTCACATGCCAGTCTCAGTAATTGCTCCAAATATAATAGTAGAATTTATTTGTTGTGCTGAAAATGCCAGAGATTTGGGGCAAAAGAAGAAGCAATACAAAGTAGATACTTGAGTGTATGGTTCTGTGAACAATAATGAGTAAATGAAATTGTTGTATTTTAATCTCTCAATAGCCAAATATTGAAATACCAGCCAGGTAACTTCCCTTTATTCAACAATGAGATATTAATGTGATAGTGACATTAATCATGTGCTCATTACTACAGGCAGTTTCCTTTCAGTTGATCACAGAGCTGTGGGTCATGTGCTTGCCACAGTGTCAGCATACAGACCTCACTGATGATCGACCAGCATTACTAAAGTCTGTGAGCAGATGGAAATTCATGTACTCTGGGTGAACCTGGCTCCTTCTTGTTGACTCATTCCCGAAGCTCTGATGCTTTACTTCAAGGATAAAATGTGTCCAGACTGTGCATGCAGACTCTTCATGTAAGATATCTTCCCTCTCATCACTGAAGTTAGGTGCTCAGCAGATGAAAGTGCTTACTGATGCCTTTCATGTTTTATAGTGATGGCATGTTTACTGAGTCATCTTGCTTGAGTTAGCTACATATTATCCACTTGGATGCATTACTCTAGAAGAATGTTTGCTGAATAAGTTAGCCAGTATTCCTATGTACATTCCACATGACTGTGTGTTGTCATGATGAGCCATAAACGTTGGGGGAGCTCATCTAACTTTGAGAGATGATATTTGGTTGGAGAATGTTAGTGGTCATGTCTGGCAGCCCACCAGTCATGCCCCTTGGGTGTGAAAGGGTTTAATGAGTCAGGTCAATGGTGCAACCTTCACTTATTATCATGACCTTGAAATCTAGCAACGATATTTTTGTGTACAAAATTTTGATTCACATTCCAGATTTATTTCTGGCTGAAAGTCTTAAGTCATGAAGCTACCACCAGTACACTTGCACCATTATTCTGAGGGCTGGGCCCCAAAGCTGACTGCAGGTTTTATGAGTTACAGAAGCACTGCTCTGTATTCCAGCCTGTAGATGTGGATGTCCAGTGACCCGACTCATGATGAGGAGCTGGCTTCCACCATATGTCTTTCCAGAAGGAAGATGCATTTCCTGTTTTTTTGTGTTTCTACCTGCAGGCCATACGTGCTGTTACACAGATCAATAGCTCAGCATGACTTTGTGCCCAGACATACAATTGCAGGGAGGTTTGCATAGAAGAGTTAGGAAATCCTTGTCATTACTCATCATTATTAAGCAATCAATTTCCCTGGAAACCTACTTATGTTGGAACAGATAAGCTGACAGCACTCTGAGTAGCTTTTCACTGATGTGCCCTGTCCAGGCCTTGTTTACTTAGGACCTGGCTAATGGTCAGTATCCGTCAGACCCAGTGGATTCATAGGTTGTGTCCAACACACCGGTTAGGTAAATCATTCTGTCCAACACACCTGTCAGGTAAATTGTTTAAAAAAATAGTTAAAAGAAAAAACTAAAGAATGTGTAGACTGACCAACTCCAATAGTCAAAAGTGAGAAGAGAAGTTTGTGTATTGTAGAGCACTGTAGTTGTGCAAAGCACAGTGGGAGAGGCTTTGTGGCTTGCCCCAGGGGCTGGCTTTCTTCTAACAGATAGAGGTGAAGAGCAATTAGAGTCTGAAAGTATAAGCAAGCCAATCTATTGTGTTTATACAGAGAGGTTCCCCTGAAGTGTGGCAAAAACAGAGACACAAATAATGAGTACGTGTGTTTGGAAGAAGTACAAGTTACTTATAAATATTATAGCGGTGTCGCTATAGTTAAAGGTCTGGCAGCATTTCCATTATAAACTCTCATTTTCAGGGGTTTAAAACTCTGCTGTAAAAATTCCAGGCTGCAACTTGGCATCCCGGGATATGCCTGGGAACAAAGCTTTTATCCTTTGTTAGACCTCCTGCAGGTTTCTCATGATCTTCCCCTTTAACCCTGCTTATGTCTCTGCCCCTGTGATCCTGTTTGCATCTACATGTGGAGCCAAGGGTCAGTTCTAGAACCCGTCCAGCAGGGTAAGGTCTCTTGGTAGGGAAGAAGAGGATTTCTGCTGAGAAGCACTCACGTAATTTCATAACCTCTTTATAGGGCATGAAGTTTTATTCGTATAACATGCTTTCTCAATTGTAAGTGACTGTGATCACAATGACTAAGGGCCAGATGGCAATGGACATGCAAATAAGGTTGGGAAAACACAAATAAAAAATGCTAATATCTGAGAGTTAAACATTTTGCATAGCTAGCTTCTTTAGGGGTCCATCAGTGATTTGTAAGGAAATCTCTGCGAGGCTGCTGTCCCAAGAGGCTATGCTCACCAAGAAAAGCACTATGCTTTATATTTGATTCATAAAGTGAACAGCTGAAACAAAATTGTTCAGCAAATTTGACACGGGGTTACATGAACATAATTAATATACTGTTAGAGAGTTTTCCGGAGTTAATCTGAAAATAATCTTAGGCTAACAAAATAACTTTTGAGAGAAAAATTTTATTTTCTCTCATTTAATGATAGCAGCATGTAGGGAATTTAACCAACAAATACTCTGTCTTTGATGAGCATTAGCTTAAACTGAATACAAATCTGACAAGGAGCATATTTATCAGTCTCTAGTGACCAGCTATAAGATGCTGTGCTTGTGTCATGCCCCAGGTGATATGGGTGAACTGCTACACTTAGGAGCAGTGCGTCTGGACTTGGCCAATGGTGAGCTTTCCATTCCAATCTCATCTAGTCCTAATAACTTCGGCTCTTTTATCATTACATTATTCCCATTTGTTACATTCCTGAAGCAGCTACAAATAAACCCCTCTTTCTGCAGTATCAGACTGACAGGAGCTGGGTCACCAGAGATATCCTGAATAGTTAGAAGAAAAAATGATTTTAAAACAATATATCAGGAGGCTTAAATGAATATGTGCCAAGAAGTTTGTAGATTCAAGAACTTTCAAATTAAAAAAGAAAAGAAAGAAAAGAAAAAGACCACAGTGACTTGAAGGCCATACCAAGCCTGGATAGATGTCAGGGAGCTGAGTATTCCTTCTAATAATTTATTGAGCATCAAAGGTGGTCAAAAGCAAGTATGAAGCCTAAGAAAAAACATATTTTTTCAGTTCTTGGTCATGAACTTGTATTTGATCTTTTTTTTATCTTCATCCCAGGACATAGCCATTGATTTGATTTTTTTTTTTTTATTAGAGAGAGAAAGGGGAAGGGAGGGAGAAAGGGAGAGAAGCATGAAAGCATCAACTGGCTACCTCCTTCTCATGACCTGACTGGGAACTGAACCCATAACCCAGGTGTGTATGTCAACTGGAATCAAACCTGCAGCACTCTGCTTCACAGGACAATGCTCCAACCAACTGAGCCACACTGGTCAGGGGTGTATTTGATCTTAAACTAATGTTACTCTCTGAATCACTATATCATTTCTAAACTGGTAAAATTAATCTTTATCAAAGGGAATATTACTAGCAATTACCATTTTCTATTTAATCCATTTTGTCATAAACCAAAGCTTAACTGATATATATTAGACTGACTTAACTACATTAAAAAAAGTCACTGTTAAAACACACACATCAATCTTAGTTGAGCTCATGGTATAAAAAAGTAAGGACAAAAAGTAAAACTACTTGAGTTACAGTGACACAGCTTGGATTTTCAGGCTTATTTTCAAATGCCTTGGCTTTAGGTCAGATCCTAGGAAATAGAGACTGAGAATTGGAGATTCTGTTTTAACTTCAGATTTACCTTTCTCTAATTGAAATAGGTGTGGGGCATATAAACTGAGCTGAATTCAAAACATCAGTATTAAACATCAAATTTCCTTTGGAATAGTGTGGAATAGTCATATAAAGTAGAATATTTTAAAAGGAAATTAATGATTGAAACATGCTTTTAATCTAATCGGGCACAATACTTTCTTGAACTATGAGTCACTGATTAATTGTATATTTTGTTTTGTTTTGGAGAACAAGTGAAAAATCCATGGAGGTCTCAAGTGGCTTGCTGAGCTTCTTTTCCTTTTTTTTCTCTCTATTCTTTATTCCTTGTCATCATCAGTTCAAGGACCCTGAGGCAACAAGATGCATAAAAACATTTTAACTATTACTTACAAGTGAGAACAACAAGCAAATAAAGGAGATGACAACCCCTTGCCAGGCTACATGGAGGGCTTTGGGTCTTAACAGTTTACATATTGCCTTCTTCCACAGTGCTGTGGAGTTGGGACTTGGAGAGACCAAAAAGTGTATGAAACTTAGACAAACTGCATTGATTTGAAGCACACAAATGGAAATATATGATTACTATGTTTATTTTATAATTAATAATTGGTTGAGACATTTGTTTCCCATTCCTAATGGCTTTTTTTTCCAGAGGGGCATTTGAAATCTATTATTTCAACTTTAAGCTTTGCATTTATATCAGCTCCTTCCTGGCTGCCAATAATAATTGTTCTCCCATATTAAACACACACACACACACACACACACACACACTACTCATCAGAGAAGCCATAAAACATATATAGTTATTTTTATAATCCAAACTATTAACATAACTTTCAAATAATACCTGCATTGTTTTTTTTTCTTTCATTGAAGTTGCTAATTAAAACTGTTTTACTTCAGTCATTTTTTTTTCCTAGCTGTACTTAATCCTGAAGTGTCCCAGAACCTCAGATCATCAATAGTGGGGAGGATCCACTTAGGGATATTTTAAAATAATTTTCATACTTCTTTTTTCATGGTAAATAGTCAAGTTGGGGGTAGGTGAAGGAGTTTTATCACTGGGTAGTTCAGTAGCTCCATATGCGTAGATAGTCATGACTAATAATTTCACTCTTGCTGGGATTACATATGCCGAAGGAGAAAGTCTTCTCTCTTTGAAGTAGAACTGACTGCCTTCAGGACTAGACAAGATTCCATCCTTTCCACAGAAGAGCTGGGAGGGTGAGGAGAGGGTGGGGCAGGACTTCGACACTTGACCCAAGGGGATTAGCGAGTGTCAAATTCCCACAGTGTTTTAAATTTCAACAATCTTTACTTCTACTACATAATATATTAGCATTTTACTTTAATAGAAAATTGACCTATAATTCTGTAGCAAAGTTGTGCTCTTGTTCTGGGAAGGTATGCCTTGCTTGTCCTGAACCCTCACAAAATTCCTAAGGGATGTATCACCTGCTTGGGACGATGAAGGCCAAGCCTGGCTTGATAGGCAGAGCTCCAGTGCAGTTCCTAGCTCCTTTTCACGGAACTGCTGTTCTGTTTTAGTGCAGTGTTGCCTGCCACCAGCCCACTAGTACCAACTGCAGTGCACAAGCCCTTGTAATAAGGAGGACCTAGGAGAGCTAAGGTGATGATTCCCTGTCCTGCATGTCCTGGAGGTAACTGTCTACCTGTCTGCCCACATAACATGGGCACTCTCAGGTACTCATCTCTCCTCTGTCCTAGCAGTTATGCATGTTCTGGTGTTAACTGTACACCTGTCTCTCCACCTGACACAGGTACTCCTAGGTACTTGGCCATGCCTCCAGTAGTTATAAATCTCCTTGATGTAAATTTTTTGCTGTTTGGCTTTATCACTGCAACATATAATACTTATTGGCAGTGATCCTATTGCCCCTAATACCTTGCAGTCACTGTCATTTACATGATGCAAAGCATATCTGTCACGTAGGTGATAAGAGGGATCTCTGGGCTGGAAATGACGAAAAGAGCTGCAGACGTTGTCCGTATTTGGGGCAGGGTACAGACCTGCCAGCAGGGGTTCAGGCATTTGTGCCCTGAGAAGTCCTCATTCCCCTAGTTTCAGGCCCTGGCCACCAACCTGGGCACATGCTGCAAGGAACGAAGGGGACATGGGCTGTGTTATGTACATAGATGTTGTTGTTAAGTTTGTAAAGAGAACTGGCAATGGATCATGAATTTCATTTTGTCCTTTCTGTGAACCCAATGTTGGTTTTCATGGACCCAGGCCTAAAAAATGTAGGGGCTTGGTGGGTCCAGCAGCATCTCTGGAAAGAAAGAATCCACATACTGCTGCATAAAATTATAAAATAAATGCTGTATTTTTTTCAGATATAAAATTTAAATAGCTTCTCTGTGAATGAGAACTTGAATATTGCTAAAATACTCTGTGTTTTAACATGAATATTTAATGAAGTATTTATTTAATACCCCTTTATTTGGAGGAGGAGACAATCTTATTATTACAGGAGAAAATTGAGCTTTTTCTGTGTGAGAACAGTCTAATTAATCTCTTTGCCAAGAATGGTACATGAAACATAATAGGTGCTCAATAAATTTTGTTAACCAAATAATGCAATTTTTAAATCATGATTTCATCCCGATATACTATAAGAATTGAAATTTCTTTCCCTGGAAGTGTGCCTCTTTGTAATACTATAACTAAATATATTTCTCTGAATAAAATACTTTTTTATAAAGTTTTTAGGCCCTGCCTAGAATACAAATCAAGTGTTAACATTTAGGTATTATGAATAATATGTAAAAAGTAGAGAAGATTACAAAAGAAAATCATAAGGTAATTTGAATATTGGAATTGGACATAGGTTAAACAAATCAGAGATGTTTTAACCTAAAGAAGAAGAGGCTAAGGTTACTTCCAAATGTATGGATGACTAAATAATTTATAAGTTTGCAGAACACAGATTAAAAGAAATAGAAAAACTGATCAGAAATTGAAACATTGTTTAAAAATCTTGTGGATTTTTCAACATTGGAAATTAAAAACAATAAGATATGCAATAGTTTGTTTTTATAGTGAAGTCTGCTGCAATGCTAGAATTTTAAAGTAGTTTTTGGTTAAATATTTTCTCCAAGAGAAAAAATATGTATAGTTTTCTTATGCCAGAGTCACATAAGAGATCATAACTATTTGATGGTTTGAAGACATAATCATTGTTACATTAGTTATAACGAAAAATTACACTTTTCTTACAAAAATTATAAAAGATGGAAAGTTGCCAAGTATCTTTTAACTGAGAAGGGAAGCTAATCTGTAGGCCTCACTTCCTTCCATTGGTGTTGTTTTCTATAGAAATAGAGAAAATCCTTCCCACACTGCCAATCCTTTCTTGTCAGGGCAGGAGATGTTAATAGTCCAGGAGAGAAAAAAGATGATGTGCTATTTGTTGATTTCTCTCCCATCACCAGTAGTCAGAAGGAGGCCTTTGGCAACTAACAAGGAAATCGGAAATGGTCTGTGGTAAATATTCCCCTTCAATGACCTGTTCTGACGACAACACTATTGAGGTTTAAGATGAAGGCACTCAGATGACTAATGGGTGTGATCTAAAATGCTTTTAATTTTTACAGGGAATGTCATGAAATAAATTTTTGTTTTCCTAGCATTTAAGCAATTATAACAATTAAAAACAAAGTAACTACCTTAACATAAACAAAAATCACCCACATTTCAATATCCCCCAAATTTTCTGTTTTTAAAAATCTTTCTTTAATATCAGATGTTTAATTTTGAAGACAAAAAGATAAAATAACTAAATATTGGATAAAGATTGCATAAACAAGTGCTATTCAATATATGGTGGATATGGAAGGTTTTGAATAAGATACAGCATCTTAGAAGTTAACATCAACTTATATGGTTGTAATTTTAGGGTCATATCATTTGGAGTCTGTGAGGAGGGTCAGCACAAAAATAATAAAAAATACAGTATCTATCCTAATTTTTCTTTCATTGAAGTGTTCATGATCAGTAAATTACTAATTTACTTACTCAGGGTATAAAACCTTTCTAAGAATCTTCACATTCTTATACTTATGTTTAATATTCTTGTGTATTGGTGTGCTTTTTTCTAACATATTATATCTTAAAATAGTATTCATTGACTATGGCACTTCTTTTCTGTATAATTTATATTTTTTGAACTAAAAAAGCTCTTTGCCTTTTAAACATATTAGAAATATTAAAATATATATATTTATTTATCTTATTTAATTTATTGGGACAACATTGGTTTGCAAAACCATACCTGTTTCAAGTGCATAACTCAATAAAGTATCCTCTGCATGCTGTATTGTGCACTCATTGCCCAAAGCAAAGTTTCTTTCCATCCCAATTTTCCCCTCTTTGACCACCTTCACTTACGCCTCACTCCCCTCTGGCTATCACCGCACTCTTGTCAGTGTCTATGTATTATATATACATGTATACAGTTTTTTCCTTACTTTTCACCTTCTTTAACCTGGTCTTCAAACCACCCTCTCTGTCAGCAAACAGCTGTCAGTCTGTTCCATGTGTCCGTGTTACTGATTCTATTTTGTTTATCAGTTTATTTTGTTCATTAGATTCCAGTGAGAGTATATATGAAATTATATGATATTTGTCTTTCTCTGGCAAATAGTAAGATTTCTTCTTTGTTTTCTTTTCTTTTGTTTTTCCTTTTCATTCTTTCTGGCTGAGTAGCATTCCACTGTATAGATATACCACAGCTCTTTTATCCCCTCATCTACTGTTGGGCACTTGGGCTGTTTCCAGATCTTAGCTATTGTAAATAATACAGTAATGAACATAGGGGTGCATATATTCTTTTGAATTAGCATTTTGGATTTCTTAATACATCCTAAGAAGTGGGATTGCTGGGTCATAAGGCAGTCCCACTTTTAATTTTTTGAGGAAACTACACACTTTTCCACAGTGGCTGTACCAATTTGCATTCTCACTAACAGTGCACTAAGGTTCCCTTTTCTCCACAACTTCTCCAGCACTTGTTGTTTGTTGATTTATTGATGATGGCCATTCTGATAGTTGTGAAGTCATATTTCAATGTGGTTTTAAGTTGCATCTCTCTGATAATAGGGATGTTGAACATTTTTTATGTGTTTATTGGCCATCTCTATGACTTCTTTGGAAAAGTGTCTGTTAAGGTCTTTTGCTCATTTTTTTACTTGGATCATCTGTCTTCCTGGCATTGAGTTGTATAAGTTCTTTATATATTTTGGAAATCGGCCCCTATCAGATGTATTGTTGTCAAATATGTTCTCCCATACCGTGGAGCCCCTTTTTCATTTTGTTGGTGGTTTCTTTTGTTATGAAAAGCCTTGTAGTTTGATGTAGTCCTATGTGATTATTTTCCTCTTCCCCCTTGCCTAAGAGATATATTAGCAAAAATATCACTACAAATGATATCTGAGATTTTATTGCCTATATTTTCTTCTAAGATTTTATGCAACTTACATGTAAGTCTCTTAATCATTTTGAGTTTATTCTTGGGTATGATATAAGTTTGTGGTCTAATTTCATTTTTTTTGTAACTGTCCAATTCTTCCAACACCATCTTGAAAGAGATTGTCTTTACTCAGTTGTATGTTTTTTATCTCCTTTGTCAAATATTAATTGACCATATAGGCTTGGGCTGAATCTGGGTTCTCTATTCTGTTCCATCTATCTATATGCCTGTTCTAGTGCCAATACCTGGCGGTCTCATTGCAATGGCCTTGTAGTATTGTTAGTTATCAGGTAGCATGATACCTCCAATTTTGTTCTTCTTTATCAAGATTACTGAGGAAATTCTGGGGTCTTTTCTGGTTCTATATAAATTCTTGCACATTTGTTCCAAATGTGCAAAATTTGCCATTAGTATTTTAATTGGAGTTGCATTGAATTGATAGATTGCTTTTGGTAGTATGGACATTTTTAAGGATGTTAATTATTTCAATCCATGTACATGGTATATTCCACTACTTATTTGCATTTTCCACAATTTCTTTCTTCAGTATTTTTTATTTTTTTTAGTATAGGCCTTTTGCTACTTTGGTTAAATTTATTGCTAGGTATCTCATTTTATTGCTGTTGTTATAGTAGTAGATGTGATTATTTTTCTTAGTTTCTCTTTTTGATAGTTCATTATTTATGTATAAAAATGGTAGCAGTTTCTGAATATTAATTTTGTATCCTACCACATTGATAAATTCATTTATTAGATCTAGTAGTTTTTTGGTGGAGTTGTTATGGCTTTCTACGGACAATAGATCAGAAAATTACTATTAACTTAATCAGTACAGAATTTTTAGGACTGAGACAACTGGGGTGGGTTTTATGGTATAGTTATTCTAGATAATAGGATAAATGCAATAAAAAATGATGTCCTTCAACTGAACCATGCAACTGTATTAGTATTATTTGATACACATTATTTTGGTCCCACTTACTTATGTATATGTTGATTGGTTTTCCATGGTAATTTCACATTATTTTTTAAGATGTCTGAAAAATTTTTCTTTATGCCCATGCTGTTATAGTTCTGATTTGGTAAGATTTTTATTTTAGCTAGAACATGGACATTTCACTAATTTGAAATGAGTTAATGTGAGCACAGATCCTAACGAGATCCAAAATTTTAAGTGCTCATAAAAATCTGAAACTTTGCAACAACACTAAATATCCACATGCAGAGGGAAAAAAATTACATTTTTGTGGCACTTGCAGTGAACTTTCACAGGCATTTCTGCCTGGATTATTTGTTAAGCTTTCTGCCATATTAATGTAGTTTTGGAAGAAAAGGGCAAAGTTAGATTTAAATGTCACATTCAAAACACCGTGAGTATAAGATATATAATCCCAGAGCCAAAAATAACCAATAAAAACAAATTATACTACTTATATAAACACTGCCCCTTAGGACAAGGAGGTGATGGGTTTTGGCACAAAAAAAAAATCCATGCCATTAAGAAGTGAAGACTCTTACACATGAGGAAGAGAAATAGTCTCATATTAGGCATTTTCTGCTACTATTTGAAGAGGTTTTAAGTCTTTATTTAGAATGAATTGGGAACATTCTAGAGATTTCCTTCATTTATTTATTTAACAAATGATGGTCTTTGTTGGAACACTGAGCTACTGGCAACTCTTGGTACCAGTTGTCTTATATATGTAAGCCCTTATATATGCTGCTATTTTTTCCTCCCTAGAAAGCTTTCCCTCCAATCTTTCTATAGTACACTAGCCAGTCAATCACATCTAAACTTGGAATTTCCTTGGGTCTTTCCTGATCCTTCAATCCTGGGTCAGTTTTCTCTTTTATGAGCTCCTATAACACCTTATACCTAGTGATAAAATACAGATAGCAGTTACAAGGACATAGACCAGCTACACCACCAATATGAAATCTCCCAATATGACTATGCCACCTCTTGTGACTGCAGAGCTCTTCTCCATACAGGATTAATTGTTCCATTATGTTAGCCCAGGGGTTTTTCTTAAGCACACCTTCAGCATTCCTAGGAAAATTTTTCTGCCAGCTGTTTACAAACCAGCTGACAGCAATGGCTTGATACTCCATACAGGAAGTATATAGTTTATTACGATCATGAATGTATAAATAGATTAGAAGTTAGGATTAATATTCAAATTTGTTGCAAATTGTTGAGCAAAAATGTGCACTGTTCTCATTGGGAGTGGATGCTGTAAGAGAGTAATAAAATGGAACTCTCTTACTAGGCCTGGCAGTGATTCTGGTATCAAGCCACTAGGCAGAGTAATTCTGTAATTCTAAGGCATTAAAAAAATGTATTTGACCTATATGTAAGGTCAGTAAATTATATTCATGACTCCCCTGAGTCTCCTGCTTCTAGAATGTTCTGGAAGAAAACACAAGTTAGATGGAACCCAGTGCATGCAGGAACAGAACATAGATCCATCCAGAGACAGAGTTTTGTTTTTGAGGCTCTAATGAATGTGGATGCTCTTTCCCAGCCTTCTTAAATTTGTAGCATGGCCAATTCTTCAACTGTAGCAGGTGCTTCGTGGGCATTATGTAGGAGCCAGTGCAGTAATATAATGAGAATGAATGTTGAGTCCTCAGAGGATGAAAAGCTATAAAAATTCAAGGTATTTCTATAATTATATGGCCTAATGTGAAACTGGTGACATTACACTTACAGCTGAGAGACCATACAACTGTCTTTCAGTATTTATTCTCAGGGAATTAATATGTTATCTTAAACTAAAGAAATAGAGAAAAGGTAGAGCACTCAGTACATGTTTCTGGGGAGTTACTTAAAAAGAATATAATGCATTTAGAGAAAAATTCACAGTTTAATATATATATATATATATATATATATATATATATATATATATTTTATTTAAGCTCAATTGTTTAACAAAATTACCTTTCCTGTTGAGGTCTGTGTAAAAATCCTTCTATTTTTCCTTATTAATTAGCAATCTAAAGTTAAAATGAGTGCATAGTTTTTAGAGACAAGTATATTATTCTGTGCTTCCTCCACTTTATTCTTCTCTAAAAGCCAAAGTCCTCCAACAGAGGTTACTCAGATTCTCCAAAATGTAAGTAAGTGACCCCTGGAGAAACAGAAAATTGTAGCATGGAAATTTTCAAGAAAAATACATTGTTTTTCAGAAATTTATACCTAAAAAATGAGGTAAATGGGAGTTACAAAGAAAATATTTATGTAACTTTAACTACAATCTTCTCTTCCTAATAATACTGTAACCATTCTGCTTTGTTCATTTGCAAGTTTTGCTTTTGTAATTTTGGTCATCAGAAACCACAATATGTGCTCATTTGTTTCTAACTTGAAACTCTGCTTTAGTTTGTATTTAAAAAAATTAAATCTCTTTCTTCACACTTTATTTCTAATATCAATATTTTTGAAAATTTTAAAGTGTTTTGCAATTACACACCTAGGGAGCAATTATAATTATTGTTTCAAGAGATTATTTTAAGCTTAAACTACCTTAATATTTGGCAGTGGATTTTAAAATCTTTCAATTCCTTAAAAGACTTAGCTTTTATTTTCTCAATCTCAAACATGTAATTTTAAACTTCAGTCCAAACCACACACTCTATAGCCTGTGAAAGATGAAAGCTTGTAAAAGATTCCAAGGAAAATAGGCATAGAAAGGCAAATAGTATTATACAAAAACAGAGTAGTATTGAGGAAACATTTGACTAATTTGTACCAAAATGATTCAGATGATTTGAATTAACATGTGTCTGTCCTACCTATTATCACTGAGTGTCAATCCATAAGGAAACAAAGGTAGTAGTGTATAATATGAAACAGAAATTCAAAAAAACTATCTCCTGAAATCATGAATTGGTCATTCTATCTTTCCTCTGCTTTCAAAATGTGTTCTGGGACAACATGTGCTAGGGAGGTAAGGTTGGAGGGATGGTAAGGAAGTTAAAGAAAGAGGTAGATATACAAGAAAGGGAGGAACTAGCACAAGTAAAAAACATGAGCAAACCAGTTTTAGATCAAACTGATTGTTCTGGGTCTCACTGACCTTGGCAATACATAGAGGGTCATATTTTATATAGATGAACTGTCTTCAATTTCTTCTGCATCTCTGGAACATGCAAATGTTTTTTGTTGATGCTTTATTGCTACATTCTTTATATTTCTCAAAGTTTTATTACATTAAAAATGTTTCTTGGTATATTTATTTGAATCCATCTTGACATTGTATTTTTTATTCTCTAAAAAAACTTTTTTTTTGTTTTCCCTGAACTTTTGAACCTCTAGTTTCTTGTATGGTACTGAAGCTTTCCCGACATATTCCCCAACCCTACTATATTTTAGAAGTATAACAATATAATTAATTGAGTTTATGAGACATGTGAAATCATTCTTTTTAAAAATCACTATTAACCATGATGGAGCACCTTCCATGCAATTTTATGGTATATTCTAGTTTGGGGAGGTTATTTTGGTGGGTTAGTCCACATCTGTACCAGGCAAACATTGTAAGTGATGTCATTTTTTGACCCCAGTTTCCCATTCTTTGAGAATTTTGTTAGTTTAGAAAAATACTCTCAGATGTAGTTAAAGGTAAAGCAAGAAGATGGAAACACATTCCGCTTAGAACTTTTCTCAAGTAATTACAGATGAGAGATTAGTCAGCTCTTTACCAAGTTCAAATGTCCATAAGCACTCTGATCACCAGCTATGCTGCTGCAGGAGCTTTAGGTGACATCATTTTTGATGAGAGATTCCACTTACCTAACCTCCATGCTGCATATGACGACAGCACTTTGTCTCACAGTAAATCCTCCAAGATCCAACAGATGTTTTCAGATGAGCTTGAACAACTGCTTTTAGCATATTCAAGATCCTTGGAATTAAGACAAGAATTAGTAAAGACTCATTGAGCTTTAATTAAGAGAAAACTCTAACAATTAATAAATTTATGATTTCACACACACCCAAAAAACACTGGTCCAGAAATAAGACAAGTTTCAAGTTGGTTGATGTAACAGCTCTTGGGTGTCTTAAGAACCAGATTTATTTCATTCCTTTCTTCTGCCTTTTATGTTGGCCTCATCCTCAGGCTCTGAGAACAAGAAGGTTGCATATCTTCCAGGTATTACTTTAGACTGAGGTTGTCCAAAGGTGGGAAGTGGGCCATCTATTTCCAGAGTCCATTTCCTAGAAGTATGAAAACATTTCTTAGAAGCCTCCTGAAAGGGTTCCTTTTACAGTATATTAGTCAAAAATCAGTCACTTGCCTAGCTGAACCACTGGCATGGTGAATATGACTGTTATTATTGACTTCAACCCATTACCATTTAGGTAGAGGGTAAGTAAACATATCCATATTGGTTAACATTTAAACTAAATATGGGTTCTGCCTTCTGAGAAGAAATGAAAAGTTAGATAACCAGGGGTGTCTGCTATATACTCAAACCATTTTGAGGAAAATTTTGAGAAATTAGTTTTATAAATCCCAAAATTCAACCCATATGAGGAATATTGTATTGGAAAATAACAATACTACCCTGTTTTTGTCTATGTTGCTTATACATAATCATTGTGTTTTACAGGTACCCATTGAGATTTCAGCATTACTGTATATGAAACAATTCAGTGTCAATTAAAAAGTGACACATATGAATAGAAAAGAAGCTACATGCCCCTCATTTATACAACCAGATTTATTTCTCATAAAATTCTTATAGCATAGATATTAAGCTATTTTCTATGCAGACAAATCAATGCCTAGGGAGGATAAAGTCTTAAGAAGGTAAAATGACCAGTAGGAATTCAGATTCAATTTCCAGGTATTTTGAAGGTCTTAATGGAAATTAGTTAATGACATCTGGGGTTCAAGTGTTTAATATAATATGTGAGGGGATACCAAAAACAGAATTTATAAAAAACTGTCTTATAGGTTTAAACTTCAGTTACCTTCAAAGTATTCTCCATTTGATGCAATACACCTATTGAAACATTTTTTCCACTGCTCGAAACAGTTTTTTAATTCACTGTGCTTCTTTTAGTGCTTCTGCCATTTTTTATTTAACCTCTTCCATGTTGGCAAAATGTTAATCCAGGGAAATAAAAAAAAAAGTCACTCGGGATGAGATTGGGTAAATAGGGAGGGTGGAGCACAGTGGTCAAAAACTGCTGAATACTCAGTTTTCACCATGTGGTGTGGGCAAGTGCACTTATAAATCACTCATCATGAAATGGACAAACACATTGAAAAAGTCTTTAAAAAATTCAGTGAAGTTGAATGCAGTTCACAACAACACCAGCTAGGTCACTGATACAGATGGGTTTCTAGAGCACTCACCTAGTGGGGGAAGCCTGTACCATAAGGGGCTGTCCCTCCAGAAGGTGATTCTCTTTTGGGTGATGCCCCTCTGACTCGATCACCGACCAGTAATGACCGCGGAATGCTGCAGGTTGCTCGTTGACACACAAGAAAAACATACACAGAGACAACCAAGTTCTGTGGGGAAGTAGGGATGGAATGGCCACTACCGGGCCACCTTCCCTAGAGGAGAGCACCCTAGGGGAGAGCGCCTGGTTCTCCTGTCCCAGTAGGCTTTTATTGGGTTTGTTTGCATAAGAATTCAGGTAAAGCTCAGTACTCATTGCCAGGAAGAAAGGATCAAACAATAGACAACAAGGAAGTCTGGGGGCCTATTTTGAGTCAGGGTCAAAGAGCTTACAGCTCAATACTTGGAGGAACAAACTAACTTCCTCCTTGGACCCTTCTCATTCAATTGAGAGCATTCTAAACAAAGCAGTTTTCACAGGATTTTACATATTCTTTCTTAGGCCTGATCACCCTGGGAACCTGCCCTTTTCAGCACAGGGCTGCACCACCCTGTCATTGTTTCAGGCTTAGGTGGAGCAAGGCAACCAAGAGATTAGATTTTCTCACAGATGAAATGAGGACTCAGGCTTTGTCAAAGCCGAGGGGTGAGGGTCCATCACCCCCTTTTGCTGTAGCCCCCAAGGTCCTTCCTTGGGGGCCTCCCACATGATCATGCCTGTCTTGGGATGTTCCGCCTTGGGGAATCTTACCCATCATTGCTAACTGACCAAGCACTGGGGACCAGGCAGGTTGAAGTAAAAGGAGCAGAAGAGGTGCTCCTGTCAGGGAGATAAGCTTTTCTCTCCTTACTCGCTTACAGCTCCAAGGTCGTTCCCTCAGCCTTAGTCTAGGCCGGGGTTACAGCTTCTGATACCAGGTAGGGCGGTTCCCAACACCCCTCGAATACTGTTCTTAAATTGAATTTTAGGAGAAAGATTGCATTAATCTGCTTTATCAATCAGTTAAAAAGGGTTAGCAATAGTTACATCTTCTTTTTTTTTCCAGTTTTATTTTAATGATTGTTCAAGTACAGTTTTCTCCCCTGTACTCCCAATGAAGCCCACCCACCACCCTCCCAACTTCCCTCCCATTACCACCCTCCCCCTAGTTTTTATCCATGTGTCTTTTAACTTTGTTCCTGTAAACCCTTCCCCTTTTCCCCTGAAACTCCCTCTTCTCTCTCCTCTGCTCACTTTCTGCCTGTCCTCTAATGCAGTGTCTTTGAGTATATTTTGCTTGTTTCTTTGTTTTGTTGTTTAGGTTCCTGTTAAAGGTGAAATCATATGGTATTGATCTTTCACTGCCTGGCTTATTTCGCTTAACATAATGCTTTCCAATTGCATCCATGATGTTGCAAAGGGTAGGAGCTCCTTCTTTCTGCTGCATAGAATTCCATTGTGTAAATGTACCATTGTTTTTTGATCCATTCATTTACTGATGGGCATCTAGGTTGCTTCCAGCACTTAGCTATTGTAAATTGTGCTGCTATGGACATTGGGGTGCAAAGGTTCTTTTGGATTGGTGTTTTAGGATTCTTAGGATATAGTCCCAGCAGTGGAATTGCTGGGTTGAAAGGCAGATCCATTTTTAATTTTCTGAGGAAGTTCCATACTGTTTTCCACAGTGGCTGTACCAGTCTGCAGTCCCACCAACAGTGCACTAGTGTCCACTTTTCTCCACAACCTCTCCAACACTTGTTGTTTGTTGTTTTGCTTATGATGGCCATTCTGAGTGGTGTGAAGTGGTACCTCATTGTAGTTTTAAACTGCATCTCTCTGATAGCTAGTGATATTGAACATTGTTTCATGTGATTTTGAATCTTCTGTATGTCCTCCTTGGAGAAGTGTCTGTTCAAGTCCTTTGCCCATTTTTTAATTGGGTTTCTTGTCTTCTTAGAGTGTAATTGTGTAAGTTCTTTATATATTTTGGAGATTAAGCCCTTGTCTGAGGTATCATTGGGAAATATGTTTTCCCATACAGTTGATTCTCTTTTTATTTTGATACTGTTTTCTTTAGCTGTGCAGAAGCTTTTTATTTTGATGAGGTCCTATTTGTTTATTCTTTCCTTTATGTCTCTTGCTCTAGGGGACATGTCTGTAAAAAAGTTTTTGCATGATATATCTGAGATTTTCCTACCTCTGTTCTCCTCTAGTACTTTAATGGTGTCATGATTTATATTTAAGTCTTTTATCCATCTTGAGTTTATTTTTCTATAAGGTGTAAGTTGGTGTTCTAGTTTCATTTTTTTGCATGTTGCTGTCCAGTTTTCCCAGCACCATTTGTTGAAGAGGCTATTTTTACTCCATTTTATGTCGCTGCCTCCCTTATCAAATATCAATTGACCGTAGAGACTTGGGTTTATTTCTGGGCTCTCTGTTCTGTTCCATTGTTCCACATGCCTGTTTTTCTGCCAGTACCAGGCTGTTTTGATTACCGTGGCCTTGTAATATAGTTTAGTGTCAGGTATTGTGATCCCTCCTACTTTACTCTTCTTTTTCAATATTGCAGTAGATATTCGGGGTCGTTTATGGTTCCATATAAATTTTTGAAGTGTTTGTTCTATGTCTGTGAAATAAGCCATTGGTATTTTAATAGGTATCGCTTTGAATGTGTAGATTGCTTTGGGTAGTATGGACATTTTAATGA
>PVIA01014209.1:0-28137 GCA_004024845.1 Tonatia bakeri
GAGCCTCCCAACAGCATTGCGGGGTACAGATTATTGGGAAAAGAGGCCACAGTCCTTTTCACTATGGTCTTGACACTAAGTCTAGGATTGGGCAATACTCTGGAACCCAGGCTGATATTCTTACTTGGCAGATAGATGAACAAGTAAGCACATTATCAGTAATTCCCAAATCTCTTTAGTAGTTTCCAATTTATTCATTTACTTAAAAAAATAGTATGTGCCAGACACTGGGAAAATAAACAAAGTTTGTGTTCTAGTGGGAAGCAGAGAGAGGGAGAGAAAACAAGTGAAACACATAGATGGTGGTATGTGCTATGAAGAAAAACAAAGCAGCAATGTGAGTTAGTGAGCACGGGGTATTGCAATTTAAAGGGGGTCAGGAAAGCCCTGATTAAAAGTGATATTTGAACAAAAATTTGGAGGAGCTGAGTGTGCAAACCACCTGAACATTTGAGAGAAGAGTATTCTAGCAAAGGGAGCAGCAAATGCAAAGGATTTCAGGGAGGAGCATGAAGACCAGTGTGACTAGAATAAGCGTGAGCAATGGAAAAATGGCAGATGAGAGGGCAAGCAGCAAAAAGGACAAAAGGTTGTAAGGATTTTGGTTTGACAGTGAGTGAAGTGGGGAGTCTTCAAAAGTTTTCAGCAGAGAGTAACACAATCTGGAAGTTTAGGATTCCTTTGGCTACAGTGAGAACAGACTGACCACACGAGAGCAGAGACAGGTATACCAGAGGATCTTGCTGCAAAAATGCCAGGGGAGGTAATAATCGCTTGGAAGAAAAGCTAAGATGGAGGTGGTAGAAGTGGTAGCAACTGTAGATATTTTTGAAAACGGTGCCTGCCGGATTTCCTTGAGGAGTTGAGAAAGAGGACATGTATTTCTTTATCTGAGCCTAACAGCACAAGGAAACATGTGATCAATACTTCTTACAAGAAATGCGGTAAAGAACACAGGTTCTGTGTTTAAAATCTGTTTCCATCACTACTAGATTAAGTTTGTTTTTCCATATACAAAATGAATAACAGTTACTAACTCTTTAAGATTAATGGCGTTTTCATTATTTAAAAGGCACTTACTACAAGGGCTCAATGAATACTATTCTTCCGTTGTTAATAGTGCAGGAAATAAAGAGAAAAGCAACTTGCCCAGTCCCAATGCGAGCTAGTATCGTTAATTTCCTTCCTTCCTTCCTTCCTTCATTCATTCATTCAATCTTACTCACTCACTCATTCATTATCCATCCACCTACCCTACATCCTTTTCTGAATGTTTAATCTACACCGAATCCCCGGAAGATTTAGGATGCGCAAACCGTGGTCTCGATTTTAGGCTCAATGTCCTTAACTTTAATTCCAACGCCACCTCACAGGGAGGTCGAGACGCTGAGAACGGGCGTCAAACAGGAAAACTACAGAGTATCCTCAGGGTGTTAGCCGATTTTACAGTGTTTTTCTGCTTTGACTCCAGGTAGAGATTCCCGTTCCGCCCTGCAGTGCAGGGAAAGGGCCGTTGCGGGATCACCCGGTGCAGCGCTTAGGGAAGAGAGGAAGATGGGCTGAGGGCCGAAGGCCGCCTGCTACTTCACTCACCGCTTGCAGCAAGGCTCCCGGCGCCGCCTGCTGCTGTCCCGCTCCGGGGCCAGACCCCGCCGCTCCCAACAGCAATTCATGCCGCTGCCTCTTGACTGGAACCAGCGGTAACTCTGGACCCTTGCGCTTCTGTTGTTCTATCATGGCGGCAGCCCTCTCCCTAGCGCCGCCACGGACCGCGCTGACACTCTCAAGCACCGCACCATTGGTTCCAACTTAGTCCTTCCCCTAGAACTTCCGGCTAGGAAAAACCAATCAGCTTCCAATACTCCCCCTTGCAACGCCCCCTAAATGGTCTCCTGTTACTGGTCAACTCTTTCGACATCAAGAGAGTACGGTTCCAGGATTGGTGGATCGAGCTGGAGTCCCGCCTGGGCACGCTGTGTCTTGTGGGTGGAAGCGCGCTGACTGGGTTTTGGCTTTTCGCGCAATGCTGCGGCTGGGAGACCTGGACCTGACGCCTGGTAGGTATCGGAGAGGTCGGGGGCGGGCGGCTGCGGAATCTGGGGGCGGTCCCTCGGTTGTGTGGGGTGAGCCTGGCCCTTCTCAGCTGAAGTTTTGATCGCAAGGGCTGGTGGTGGGCCCAGATATCCTAGCACGGGTATGTGGTAGCCTCGTTCCCTTTCTAGGCTGGAGCAGAGCTTTGGGGTCTCTGTGATTTCTTGGGGCCCTCGACGGCTGACTTCACGGAGCGCCTACCGTGTTCATCCGTGTGCCAGGGGCCCCCAGGGAGAAAAGGCCCGTGTCCCAGCCTTTACTAGGGTCCTGTCTGAGGAGGCCGACTTGTTTCTGCAAGCCTTTTACTGGGCCTACTCCGTGCCCCAGTGAGAGACAGATGAAGGGAATGTCTGACTCCTGCCTCTCCAGAGCAGTCTCGTTGAGAAATTTGGACTCATACCTGTGAACTAGGCCTTTTTCTTAGTGGTTCAACTGATACTTATCGTGCAAAGCTTGGAAGATACATTGTGAGCCAAACATGGTCCCTGACCTCAGGGGGTTGAGTCTGGTGGAGAAAACAGATGTTGAACAAAGTATCTCACTAAGAAATGTAAAACAAGTGCGACCAAAGAGAGGCCCCTGATGTCCTGAGTGCCTGAAATAAACAGGAAGACTTATCTGAGGAAAGACGCCTGAAGTGATACCTTCAGGGAGAATTCCATTAGGTAGATGAAGAGAGGCCAACCATTCCGTAAAGAACAATGTGTGCAGAGGCGCTGTGACAATGGGAGGAAAATGGCTAAAAAGCCCAGGGGGCAGTGTGACCAGTACACAGAGAATGAAGAGGAGTGTGGTACAAGTGAGGTCAGACCTTACAGGACTTTGTAGCTTTTACTAGAAGACTGATGAGGTGTTTTTTGTTTGTTTGTTTGTTTGTTTTTGGTTTATTTTTGATGGGGAGTGGGTGGTGCGGAGGAGGAGAGGGTCTGATCCCTCAGGGACTCAGTAGTAAAGGGAGGAGAGATAGATGCACTTAGGTGAGAGCTGTCGGCAGTGAGGACCGAGGTATTGGTGGAACTGCACAGAGTTGGGCATATTCCAGAGATTTAGAGGAGGTAAAATCAATAGCATTTGGTGATGGACTGGAGTCAAGGAGGGAAGAGAGGACTCCATTGTAACTCCTAAGTTTCTGGCCTATGGCAATGGGGTCGTTTTGAGGGGGGCACATGGGAAGGGGCAGGTCATCTTGACATCCAGAAGGCAGTTTGAAATACGGCATTGGAACTTAGAAAAATGTATATATTTTTGAAATATAAATTTGGGAGTAATTTGTATTTGATGGTAATTGAGCCGTAAATGTAAGATCACCTGAGTCAGGACCTGGATTAGTTCTGACAATTAATGGCCAAGAACAGGAGTGTGAGCCTACAGGAGAGAGAGAGGAAAGAGCTGGAAAGCAGGGTCAGAGGAATGCTGTCTCAGAAGCCAGGAACCGGGCCTGGAATTTGTAAAGGAGAGGAGGGGTCACCACGGATCCAGTTGAGAGGATGGTGAAGAGATTGAGTACATGGGAATGGATGGGATCCAAAGTGTAGTTAGAGGGAGCAGCCTGGGGAAGATGGACAACTTCTCCATTTAACAGAGAGGAAGAAGGAAATGTAGGCAATAGATATATAGATTGTTTGTATGTTGGTATTGGTAAAAATGAGTTCTTTTCTCATGACCCTTATTTTCCCTATAAAGTATAAGGTGGAAATACTTAGAGTGAGAGGAGGGCAGAGATTTGAGAAGATTGCAGAAGATTTGGAAATCACAGAGTGTGGGGAAGTAGTTTACCAGAGAAATGTAGATACTGCAGAATTAAGAGCCCATTTGAAGTTGGAGATCATGATTTTTTCCCCCAGCAATATCAGGCTATTTTGTGAAGTCTTGGAGAAAATATATCCATGTATGGCAAGGACTGTGGATTTGGTTTGCTTAACACACATTCCCATCTCTAATGTGCTTTCTCTTACTGAAAATTCTGGGACACTAAAAATGATCTCTGGGGCTGGAGGGAAGGAATGCAGCAGGCGGAAAACTTGGAAAGAAAAGAGTGTGATCCCTTCCACTGAGAACATACTTTCTTCTAAGGAACTGCAGTTGTGTGGATGCGGGTAGATTTTTACACTGGGATGAGTCATTCCAGCATTTTTACCGTACATTCCGAGTCAGTCTTGTGCATCAGTCCTTTCAGCAGAACCTGCCTTAGGCACTTAACCTTTTGTGGCTCAGGTGTGCCGAGACAAAAAAAAAAAAAAAACCCAAATGAAAGAACAGATCAAAGCAACAGAAAAAATACAACTAAGCGACAAAGAGATAGCCAGCCTATCAGATGCACAGTTCAAAACACTGGTAATCAGGATGCTCACAGAATTGGTTGAATTTGGTTGCAAATTAGATGAAAAAATGAAGGCTACTCTGAGTGAAATAAAGGAAAATGTACAGAGATCCAGTAGTGATGGGAAGGAAACTGGGACTCAGATCAACGGTGTGAACCAGAAGGAAGAAAGAAACATCCAACCAGAAAAGAATGAAGAAACAAGAATTCAAAAAAATGAGGAGAGGCTTAGGAACCTCCAGGACATCTTTAAACATTCCAACATCAGAATCATAGGGGTACCAGAAGGAGAAGAGAAAGAGCAAGAAATTGAAAACTTACTTGAACAAATAATGGAGAACTTTCCCAATCTGGCAAAGGAAAGAGACTTCCAGGAAGTTCAGGAAGGTCAGAGTCCCAAAGAAATTGGACCCAAGGAGGAACACACCAAGGCACTTCATAATTACATTAGCCAAGATTAAAATGAAGGAGAGAATCCTAGAAGCAGCAAGAGAAAAGGAGACAGATACCTACAAAGGAGTGCCCATAAGACTGTCAGCTGATTTCTTAAAAGAGACCTTACAGGCAAGAAGGGGCTGGAAAGAAGTATTCCAAGTCATGAAAGGCAAGGACCTACATCCAAGATTACTCTATCCAGCAAAGCTTTCATTTAGAATGGAAAGGCAGATAAAGTGCTTCTCAGATAAGGTCAAGTTCAAGGAGTTCATCGTCATCAAACCCTTATTATATGAAATGTTAAAGGGATTTATCTAAGAAAAAGAAGATAAAAAATATGAACAGTAAAACGACAACAAACTCACAGTTACTAACACCCATACCTAAAACAAAAGCAAACTAAGCAAACAACTAGAACAGGAGCAGAACCACAGAAATGGAGATAAACATGGAGGGTTATCAGGGGAGTGGGAGGGGAGAGAGGGGGGAAAAGGTACAGAGAATAAGTAGCATAAATGGTAGGTAGGAAATAGACAGGGGGAGGTTAGGAATAGTATGGGAAATGTAGAAGCCAAAAAACTTATACGTAAGACCCATGGACATGCACTAAAGGTGGTAGTGGGGGATGTGGGTGGGAGAGGGGGTGCAGGACAGAGGGGAATAAAGGAGGGAGGAAATGGGACAACTGTAATAGCATAATCAACAAAATATATTATTTAAAAATCTGTTGTTTTTGAAAAAAAAATCTCTGGGACCCCTTTACGCCTTAGATGGGAATTGAATGTGGAACTGAGTGAAGTGGGCAGAGAAGGGCGAGAGGCATCCAGTTCTCGGGCAGGTACCGGAGCAGAAGCAGTGAGTTTCTTTAGTCAGCAGCATTCTAATTTAGTGACTTTCTGCAGTGATAGACGTGACTTTCTTGATTGTGGCAAAGACTTTTTTTTTCCTTGTGGGTTAGGGGTTGTTCCTGAAAGTCCTACCAGAGCCTGTTTCTCTAGCTCTTGTAGTATTCTGTAAGCTACGTTATAACTGGCAGTAAGTTCCTTTCTGCTTTACCTAGCTAGAATGGATTCTAATGTCTGCACTAATGTAAGGGTTGTGGTGTATAGGTGAACTGTAGAGACAGAATTAAAGGGAGGTCAAGGTCACTATTGTTTGAATAATAGACTGTGGAATCTAATCTGGATAGTGAGGAAAGTGAAAAAAAGAAGGAGGGGGCTGATTGGAAAAAAACAGACAACAGATGAGTGTTCTAATAAGGTCAAAGAACAGTATTCTCTGCTACAGGATTTTCTTTCTTTCTTTTTTTTTTTTTTTTAAAGATTTTACTTACTTACTTTTAGTGGGATATGGAGGGGAAAAGAGAGGGAGAAAAACATCTCTGTGAGAGAGAAATATCCATTGGTTGTCCTGTATGTGCCCTACTTGGGACTGAACCCACAGTCCCAGGTAGGGCCAGTCAGGGCCTTTCATTTATTCTTAATAAAAAGTCATCACCTTTTAAGCCTCCCTGCTTCTCCCAGGCCCTTCTTCTCTTTTTTATTTTCTTAGTGTTTTGAACCTAGTCACTATTTTAGCTATGATTATACTGCATTGTAATTGGTCATCGTTATCCCTACCAGACTAGGAGGTCTTTGAGGACAGGGACTATGTTGAAAAGGGTGGTTTAGTGGTAAGTATAAATGGCCCTTGGAATGGCCTAAGATTTGTCTCTTTCTAGCTATGATATTGGACTAGTAAATTCATTCCTATAATACAGGGACATCCACTTTGTAGACTTGTTTTAAGGATTGAAAGGAGGTTTATGAAGTGCTAGCACAGGGCCTGATATATAAACATCAATAACTGTGTTGAAGTGATGAATTTAAACTAAATTTAAAATAGGGTAAAATTAACTACAGTATTTGAGTAGACAGTTTTAAATTTATATGTGCTTTACACTGTGCTAGGCACTGGAGATTTGAAGGATATGCTGATGTGCAAGGTAAGGGCATGCTCAGAAGATTTTCACAATCTAAAAAGGGAAAGCCCTGGTAGATGTGGCTCTGTGGATTGAGCACCAGCCTGCACACTGAAAGGTCTCTGGTTCAGTTCCCAGTCAGGGCACATGCTGGGTTGGGGGCCAGGTCCCCACTTGGGGGTGTGCTGGAGGCAACAGATGGATGTATCTCTCGCATATACTGTTTCTTTTCCCCTCTCTCGAAAAGTAAATAAATAAAATCTTTAAAAAGGTAAAAAAAAAGTTTGTAAATAAGATTTTAATTTCATCTGTGTCATTCATAGTTTTTGTGATTTCAAGCAAGTTACTTAGCCTCTCTGTGTCTTGTTTTTTCATCTGTAAAATGGCAACAAAAATGGCCTGTTTCATAGAGTGGTCAAAAAGGGAATTAAACTAGTTAAGACAAGTGAGGCTTTTAGGTTAATACTTTGCAAATAGGAAGCACTCAAAAATCAGTAATTACTATTAGGGACTTGAAAGGGACTGTCAGGATTATTGACGGAAAGAACAGTGTGGACTAGTCGAGTTAAGTATCGGCCCTGGGATCCTGTACCAGCATGGCTCACGGTGAGCAGCCATTACCAAGTCACTTGATCTCTGTTATCTGTTAGTTTATGTTCAGTTAAATAGGAGTCGTGGGCTGAATGAGCTCCATAATTCCTTTTAGCTCTCATAGTTTGAGTCCATTCGTGTGTGTGTGCGCGCGCGCACATGTGCATGTTTTTAAAAAACTTTTTACTATTTCCTGCAGTTTTGACCATTTTCTAACAGATCCATGACTAGGGTTCAGGAAAGAAGTAGCATCGCTCTAAGATAATTACTCTAGAAATTGGGCGAGCAGGAGGAAGGTTGGACCACTAGTTTGGGTTTTGAAAGTCTCCCATCTTCTGATCTATCTAGCGTGTATTGTGTGGAACTCAGTGGCTTCTTCTGCATTCTTTAGACCAGGATGCTTTCTTCCTTCTTTCTCTCCCTTGGTTTGGTGCATAGTAAGGCTCTGCTCACTCGTTCAAGAAAACTTTGGGTACTTACTGTTTACCAGGCATGGGGAACACAAAATCAAATGAGAAATGGTCCTGGATACACGTTTGGATGAATTAATTCACACCTGGCTCATTGTTGCCTTCTCCATGAGTGATGCCCTCTTTGGGTGTCATGAGTGATTGCTCCTCCTACCTAGTTAGTGTTAGAGCTATATGCTATGAAGTTTAGGTGTGGAGTGTGAATTCTTTTTGGGGCGGTGTAGAATAGTGATTGAGAATGCAGGTTCTGTAGGCATTCTGTTTCTGCTCATATCCCAGTATTTTTTACTTATCAATTTATCTCTTCTCAATTCATGTACATAGGTTAAAGATGGATTAAAATCCCTCTAAATGCTCAGGGTTCTATCCAATTAGTATTGTTAAGTAACAGTAACAAATCTAAATCCAAACAAACTTGAAAACAACAAAAACCTTGGCCAGATCAGTAAGTGTGCACATGAAATGATGTTCCAAAGGGGCTGTGAAGTACCTTATCAATGTAATATTGTTCTATGAACTTCTCTTTGCTTGAGAAGAGGGGGGACAGGATGTAGTCATTTTTCTTCCATTTGTATGCACGTTACAAAAACCTTTCAAACAGTCACAAAATTATGGAAGTACAGTACAAATAACATTTTTTTATGAATCATTTGAGAGTTCAGTTGTTAACCTAATGCCCTGTCACCCCTGAATACTTTAGTTTTCCTACAAGCTAGGACACAATGTAACTACTAAAATCAGAAAATTAACATTGCCTTACTCAGGCCCTGCTTCTCCGTGCTTGGTCACTGATTCGCTGTTCCAGACTGCCTGATGTATGGATGACCTCATCACCCCATTCCTCCCCACACTGGGTTGCTCTTCTTTGCAGATGTCCTCCTCAGCCAACGTAGGCTTTGGCTTTACTCTCTGCCACCATTCCTGTTATACCTCCTATTCATTCTTTCCTTGCTCTGCCCCTTACTTTGGGAAGACAATGCCCAGTGATTGGGTCCTTATTGCTTTCCTACATATTATAGTTTAAAACATTAAAGTAAAATGAAGTGCTTAAGGAAGATGTTCTGTTTCCGGAACTATTGCAAGGCAACACCAAGTGATGTATCTCAATCCTTGTCAATTTACTTGCTTTTTTTAAGTCTATAGATATGATCCGATCTGACTGGTCTGTATTTCAGTGTTTTATAAACCTTTTTTTAAAAGAAGATTTTATTTATTTATTTCTAGAGAGAGGGGAAGTGAGGGAAAAAGGGAGAGAAACATCAATCGGTTGCCTCTCACACATGCCCCAGCCAGGGACCAAACCCACATCCCAGACGTGTGCCCTGACCAGGAATTGAACCAGCGACCTTTCACTTCATGGGATATCTCCCAACCAACTGAGCCACACTGGGCAGAACTATTATAAACCTTTTTTAAAGCAGAACAACTTTATTTCCCCCAAGTAAAATCTTACACAGAAGCTTAATAGATAAGCTGGATCAAAGCAGAATACACTGTTAAAAATAGTTCCTCCTCTTGTAACCTCTACTTGCTACCATAACCCACCCAAGGCTGGGAAGGCAAGTGTGAATCAGCAATAATCGACCTCTGCCTAATGTTTTTATTTTTTCCCTTTAAATTCATTTATTTATTTACTTACTTGCTTACTTACTTACTGATTGATTTGAGAGAGATAGAGAAACATTGATTCATGTTGTTCCACTTATTTATGCATTCACTGGTTGATTCTTATATGTGGCCTGAACAGGGATTAAACTCACAACCTTGGTGTATCGGGATGATACTCTTATCAACTGAGCTACCCGGCTTTCCAAATGCTTTGAATGGGACCTCCTGAGATTCTGCTCTTGCACCTTTGATGTAGAAGCTCTCTTCTGGTTGGTTGGCCTAGAGCCCTACTTCTTTGGCTCTCTTGAGTCCTATGGCCCCTGGATTTTTCAGAATTGACTTTTTAAAAATAAAGTTGAATTTCCTAAGGAGCTTCTGAATAACCATCATAGAATCCTAATACCGTAGAACATAGTATGAAAAAAAAAATTTAAGCCCATTAAAAAAATGGCAACCCTCTACTTTCCTGAATTATAAACATATATTGTTACATTTCAGGGCTTCCCTCAAAAATGCTGCTGGTTTCCTTCTTAAAGAATTGCATAGGATTTCTCAGGTTACTCTTCTACAGAAGGAGCAAACAAGAGAGCTTTAAACTTAACTGCTCATATTCTTATCCCAGCAGAAATAAAGAAACAGCTTAAGACCGTTTCCACTGTTACTGTTCTTTCCACAACCTTTCTGTCAGAGGAACAGGTGAGACTGAGATACGTGTATTTGAGCTCATTTAGATATCCCACCTGCTGCTGTCTCTCTAGATTCTGTACCTCACTAATGCTCTACGAGTTGGAGGGATGATGGTTTAAAAAAATACTATATTTTTATTTTTAATTTTTAAAAAAGGTTTTATTTATTTATTTTTAGAGAGGGGAAGGGAGGGAGAAAGAGAGGGAGAGAAACATCATTATGTGGTTGCCTCTCACATGGCCCCCACTGGGGACCTGGCCCACAACCCAGGCACGTGCCTTGATTGGGAATCACACCGGCGACCCTTTGGTTTGCAGCCCGTGCTCAATCCACTGAACTACAGCAGCCAGGGCAGAGGTTTTTTGGTAGAACCCTTGACCTCAGATTAATGACTTCTGTTCTAGGGTGTGATGTGAGAGATGCTGGGCAGAGGGAAGGGAAGGACTCGAGTTGAGACTGCATAGCTGGGAAATGGAAGGACGGATTCAACCAAGCTGTGGTACTTGGATTTAACTTGCTTATCAGCTGTTTCTTAAGAACTGACAAGTCTGCTTGCATTCTGTCTGTGCACTATTTGTAGAGTAATAATGCACACCTCTGGCTGACCTAACCCAGAAAGGGCGTTTATGATACGGATACAAGGTTGTCTTATGGAATCAAGGACAGGGATGTTCCTGGGCATTGGGTGATACTAGAACCAGGATTTGGAAGGCTGACAGGATTTGCTTTCATTTCTGTTTCAAGCAAGACAGTTTAGTTAATGGATGGTGATTGTAAATCAGGAAGAGTTCAAAAAAATAGGACCCTAAGTCATCATCTGAAAGTGAGGGGTGGCAGTTAGGGTTGAGGAGAGAAGAAAGTATTTGCTTATGAAAACTTAAGGAAAATAGTCTCAAGTGCTAATGGTGTCGAGTGTAATTGGGAGAAAAAAGAGAACCAAGGACAGTATTGTTAGATTTATCTTTATGTGGCAATGATCCATCCAGCAGAGTAAAGGGACATGGGTGAGAGCTCTAGACTGCTGATTTCCTCTCTGTTTAAAACCAGGAAGCTGGGCAAGCGCACCTCTGAGGAAGGCCCATTCAACTCCAAAGCAGTAAGACTTGTTCCCAAGGCAGCATAACTATCACTTAGGAGCTTGTTAGAAGTATAGTCTCAGGTACCAACTTAGAATTGTAATCTCTATTTTAACATGATCCATAAATAGTTATATGAATTTGGTATTTCTAACAATGGGTTATTATGTAGGCATTAAAAAAATATGTGTGTGTATATTTGTATGTATGTAAGAATTGCTAAAATACGTTAAGAAAATGGCTGTTAATTAATGATTTCACGATTCCATTAAAAAACCACTGTAGCCCTGGCTGGTGTAGCTCAGTGGATTGAGCGCAGGCTGCAAACCAGGCATCGCAGGTTCGATTCCCAGTCAGGGCACATGCCTAGGTTGCAGGCCATGTCCCCCAGCAAACGCACACTGATGTTTCTCTCTCTCTCTCTCTCTCTCCCTCCCCCCCTCCCTTCCCTCTCTAAAAATAAATAAATAAAATCTTAAAAAAAACCCACTGTATATATAAAAAAGTGTAAAAGGATATAAACAAAATTGAATTATAAATTATTTTCTTCATTATTAATGTACTATCTGACCTTATAAAATGAGCATGTGTGTTTTTAATTTTATCAGGAAAAGTAAACTCTTCTTTCTCTTTTGAAGTCATTTCAGATTTAACACCTAGCATGTGATTAAGTGTGGTCTCTGGTGTCAGCCAGAGTTTGACTCTGCCATTTTCTGGCTTTTTGACATGGGCATAGTAATCTGACCTCTGGAAGCCTTGAATTTGTCATCTACATAATAATGATAATAATAGAACCTCTATCTTGCTGCTTTTGAGAATTAAATGAGTGCCTGAACATAGTAAGTGCTTGATAAATGTTAGCTCTTATTACTACAGTTTTCCTTTTTTAAAGATCCATTTATACTGCCCTCCCCCACACACCTTCCGTTGGCAAAAGAATACCAACAGTAGCAATTAAAACACAAGAGACAACAGTAGATTAATGCCCTTGGGTAAGTATCAAATTGAAAAGAAATCAGATCAAAGTTTCGAAAACTCCCCACAAATGGAATAGACAAAAGAGATTTAGATGAAAGCACATGGTGTTAAACCTATATTAATTATTCTGTAGCCTGGATTGTCTGCAGTTTTCTTCCTTCATGCAGATGTCTCTCAGATTGTTGTCTGGCTTCTTTCTTTGTGACAGAACACTTGAATTAGCTTTAGCAGAAGAGATATGGAGGAGCCATAGGACATTAAGGATGAATTCAGGAAGACCCGAGACCATGGAGAACTTGCCTGCTCTCTACACTATCTTCCAAGGAGAGGTATATTCTTTTGTCTTTGAAAACTTACCTTTTTTTGTTAAGCATAGATTGAGGGTGAAAAGCCACTGGGTTTGGAGCTCCTGTCCATTTGAGAATATTGTGCACAGTACAGTTTAAACAGGAAGGGCTAGTGAAGTATCTGGCTATCACCTGTGCCCCTTCTATGCCCCAGACTTCTAGCTGCTTACTTGACGTCCTCATTTGGACACCTCACAGCATCTCTGATTTATGTTTTGAACTATTCAGGTGCCCACGCTAGAAATCTGGACGTCATCCTTGACTTTTTTTTTCTCTTGAATTGATCTTCATTTTCCCTCCCCCTGTAGCCCATTAGCAAGTCCTATCATTTCTGCCTCCCAGATACATATCTGGCATGTATGTTTCTTTGTGGCACACTGTTCAGGCTCTCCATCTCTTCCCTGGCCACTACTAGGAACTCTACTTTTATCGTAGGCCCTCTGCAATCTGTTCTTTACGTCATAGCCAGAATAACACATTAAAAACAGATTTGGACAGTGCTGCTTTCTAGGCTTCTGACTACCCCTGAACACGTGCAGACTTGTTTCCGTGACCCTGTGCAGCGCAGCCTCTGCCTGACCGGGCAGTGCTGTTCTGTCCGCTGTACTCGTCCCTAGCCGCTCCGTCCTCCTCACAGCTCTGAACATTCTAAGTTTGCCTCCTTCTGGGACGTGCACACACTTTTGCTTCTAACCGCACTTTCCCACCAACCTCTCTCTTAGGTCTTAGATGTAAAAGAAATTTTTTTTTTACCTAAGTAAATAAATTTGTCCTGCATTTATTTGTGTACTTGTTCAACATGTCTTTTTTCCTCACATGACGCTAAGCTAACTCCATGAAGGCAGAGCCCTGTCTGTTTTGTTTAGTGTTGTCTATCTTAACCCCAGGTAGGTGGGTAGAAAGTATCAGGTTCTCGATATTTCTTTTTTTTTCCTAAAGATTTTATTTATTTATTTTTAGAGAGGGAAGGGGGGGAGAGAGAGAGAGAGAGAGAGGGAGAGAGAGGGAGAGAGAGAGAGAGAGAGAGAGAGAGAGAGAGAGAGACATCAATGTGTGGTTGCTGGAGGACATGGCCTGCAACCTAGGCATGTGCCCTGGCTGGGAATCGAACCTGCGATGCCTGGTTCGCAGCCCGTGCTCAATCCACTGAGCTACACCAGCCAGGGCAGGTTCTCGGTATTTCTTGATGACTGAGTGAATGGTCAGACTTTGAGGGACAAAACATTGTATTTGTTTTCAGAGTAAAGGCTTTTGAATAAGACAGTCCTAGCTTTTTACTTTCTGTGTGATCCTTCACACTGTCACTTGATCATTTGAGCCTTAGCTTTCTTTTTTCTTTTTAGATTGTATTTATTTATTTTTAGAGAGAAAGGAAGGGAGGGAGAGAGGGGAAGAAAAATCTATGTTTGGTTGCCTCTCACACAACCCCTACTGGGGACCTGGGCCCTCGACCCAGGCGTGTGCCCTCACTGGGAATTGAACCAGCAACCCTTTTGGTTCATAGGCCAATACTCAATCCACTGAGCTACACCAGCCAGAGCTGATTTTATTTATTTATTTATTTATAAAGAGGGAAAGGGAAGGAGAAAGAGAGGGAGAGAAACATCAATGTATGGTTGTTTTTTGCGTGCCCCCTACTGGGGACCTGGCCCACAGCCCAGGCATGTGCACTAGACTGGGAACTGAACTGGCGACCATTTGGTTCGCAGGCCAGCACTCAATCCACTGAGCCACACCAGCCTGGGCATCAGCTTTCTTATTTATTAAATTGAGAGGACTACTTCCAAACAATTGCCATGAAGCTTAAATAAGCTGTCGTCTATAAAGACACAATGCCTGAGACAAGGTAGGAATTCATTAACGTTATCACTCTATCTCTTTTCTCTTGAAGCAAACATAAAGCCAAAAAATTGTTTTCAGTGTCTTATGAGTAACTGCAGTATTTTAACTGTATCATTTTTATGGCATTTTTGCTTGCTTTGTGGTTGATAAATTTTCACGTCCTAAATTTTCATGTGAGGCCTTTGAAGACCCACTTTGTGACTACCAATTGGTTATAGATAATTGTGGCTCTTCTGTTAAGTTGGTCCCAACTTGTAGTGTAACAGTCATGATACAAAGGGTGATAGATTCTAACAAATAGCAAACAACTCTGCTCTTAGGGCCTTTGTCCTTTAAGGCCTATAGTGTCCCTGAAGGTCAATGTACCAGGGCTCAGTAAAGGAAGTGGTAGTACTGGAGATGAAGTGGATTTTTCCGATCACGAAGTCCTGACTTGTCAGCTGTTACACAAAAGAGAGTTCTCTGCCCTCAACAGACTGACTCGGATTTATGGCGAAGTGGCTCCTGACCTACAGCTTTTTCTTATATGAGATGGGACTTGTATTAGTGTAGGCTTTATATCTTACTGTCAGGATGGATGGGCTAGACTCATGTTCAGAGAGAACTTCATGGTTCCAGATTAGAATTTCAGGAGCACATTTTGAAAAATGGTGGTTTAGAAGTTATCAGAATTAGGGACAGAGAAATTTTATGATAAATTGGAAATAAACTTTTCAAAATATTCATCCAACCAACATTTAATGAGTATCTAATATTCACAAAGAAGACCTGGTTACATTAAAATTAAAAAAAAAAGTTTTGTAAGCCTAATGTAAATCAGCACTTTGACACATTCTGTCATTCTCTCGCCTAAGAAATTGTTAACCCCTTTTTATGGATAAGGAAACTCTTCTCAGAAGTAAAGTAACGTCCGAATGGTTAGTAAGTGGCAAAGCTGGGTTTCTGAAGTGCTCTCTCCAAGTCTGCTTTCTGCTACACTGTAGCTGGGGTTGTTTAACTGTGCGTAAATGCTGGAGAACTGAAAGACCCGTGAGAGAACTCCTTGACTGAATTGAAGTGTAGAAGGAAGTTAGATGGTACATCTCGTTCCGTAGTCATTTGTACCTCTGTTATGGCATTAATTACAGTCTGTCTTGTATTGTTATTTGCATATGTGTATATCTCCTCTACCAGCCTGTGAGTTACTGGAGGGCCGAGGCCATAGTTGTCTCATGTATCTTGGCAACTACTTCAAATTCATGTTAAAATGGTCTGGCCATCTCTTTTTTAAAAGTTGTTTTTATTTCAAAGTACTTGGCTTAGCATCTTGTATATTAAGTGCTCAGTAAATGTTTGATTTAAATTGATTCTAAGTCTCTTAGGTCCCCGACACTTAGAATAAGTGTCGTCAGAGACTTATTGTCACTGAAGACACTGGTGGTGCTACCCTGACGCTAGCAGTTTTTGTCTTTAGCGGGCCCAGGAGGGCAGAGGAGCCCAGTGACTGAACAGCTGAGAAGCCGTTATTCATCCTTCCCCTGTCCATTAAGCATGGTGGGGGACACAGGCATAGCAGTGGGAATTGGGATTTGGCTTACCCTAGCCATAGCCAAAGAAATGCTGAGAGGAAATTGGTGTTGGAAAGTGGAAATGCATTGAACTAGAAGTCAAAATACTTCTGTTCCCTGCCTAGCCATGCTACTTTCTAACTTTGTGGCTTTGCACAAGTATCTGATGCTTCTGAGCCTCGTATTCTCATTTACATTATGGAGATAACTAGTTTCAAGGCCAGTGCAACCTCTAATCTGAAGATGGTAAGTTCATTTTACCCAAGCCCTGAGTCTAGTTGCAATAATTACTGAATTTTTCCCCTGAGCTATTTAACTAATTATTCTGGGGACACCAGGGCAGACTGTGTAATCATCTATAGCAGGTGCCATTCTGTTAATTTCAACTCTGTCTGCACCTTAGGAGACACAGTGATGGAAACACCTGGTGCTGGATGCAGGCAAGAATGCCTTTTCCTAACTGAACCGTTGAGTGCATCCATTCTGGAGCCCATTAACTTTTCCTTTTGGGAGAGGCCAAGTGAAAGTCTGTCATAATATTTCCTGAAAAGATCAAAATGTGACACTGGAGCTTCAGGATTCAAAAATGAGATTGCCGTAGTTTACAACAGCAAGGTGATTTGGGCTTCTACTTCCAGGTGCTATTTTTAAGTTTGTTAGATAGTTATGCCCTTTAATAATGTTGTTACACAATATGAAACATCTTAGTCCTCTTTTTAGAACCCTGGAGCAAAAGCCAAAGTACCTTTGGTTGGTTCAGAAAGAAGGGATTTGCTTTTATTGTAATTAAAAATTAAAATCAGCCCCGACTATTGTGGCTCAGTTGGTTGGGTGTTGTCTCACAAAGGGAAAGGTTGCTGGTTTGATTCCAGTCAGAGCACGTACCTGGGTCATGGGTTTGTTTCTGGTCGGGGCACGTATGAGAGGCAACCGATCATTAGTTCTTTCTCACATTGATGTTTCTCTCCCTCTCTTTCTCCCTTCCGTCCCCTCTCTCCAAAAGTAAATAAATATTTTTAATTAAAATCATTTTTATCTATATGGTCCTAGCTTACAGAGAACAAATTGCTTTGTGAACTTGGGTAAGCACTTCATGTCTCTGATCTTCACTTTTCTCATTTGAAAAATGACAGGATTAGACCAGCTAATCTTTAAGGTCCTTGCTACCGTTTCTACCTTGCTTTGATTTTAAATGCTAGTATCTGACCCTGGCCAGGTAGTGCATTTGGTTAGTGTCATCCTGATACACCAAGATTGCCGGTTCAGTCCCCGGTCAGGGCACATACAGGAAGCAACCAGTAAATGCGTAAATAAGTGGAACAACAAATCAATGTTACTCTCTCTTTTTCTTTCCTTCCCCTTCCTCTCTAAAGTCAATATAAGTAAATACGTACATGCATACATACATACATATGTACATACATGTTAGTGTCTGCCCGAGTGTACTGTTTTTTGTTTTTGTTGGGGAGGTGGGGGATGGGGTAGCTCTCTGGTTCCTACCCCAGCATAGCATGTTCATCAATGTAAAACAGAGGTTTCAAGTTTTTGGTTCTTATCCCATTGTAAGTGCTCTATTTTGGAGATTTGCTTCAAGTGCTCTGTCCTGACATCCCCGTTAACAAATGAGGAGAATGGAAAATCTTAATCTATTTTTATCCTAATTTTGAAGAGTAGTGATGCTATTTGATGACGTAGGAGGCACTGGACTAGGACTCAGGGGACCTAGGACCTGTGCCTACCTTGTATCTAAGTTAGCTGTGTGCCTTTCCACCTTCCTGTGCTTCATTGTCTTGGACAGCAAATTATTAAAAAGCTAAAATTTGTTGACTGTACATCGGGTGCTAGATACCAGGGCCAGTGCTTCATGTACATCATTTGTTATCTGCAGCAGCAAAATGAGTGCAGTGGGAACCTAGGCCCTGAGTGGTGACTTGTGCTCAGCATCCCACAGGTGAGAAGTGGGAGAGGTGGGATTAGAAGCCACATCTCTCACTCTGAAGTCTGTGCTCTTCCCGCACCTCCACTGTTTCACCTCATCTGCAGCATGGGAACCTATCATCTATACTTCCTAAGATTATTGCCAGGAGCAGAGATGGTATCAACTGTCACATTGCTTTTGGCTGCTGGAATTTTATAGTTAACTAATGAGCAGCTGTAGCCAGCTAAGACTCCCTGGGTTTAGATCCCGGCACTGTTACTATTAGCTTTGAACGTTGGTCAGGTTACTTAGTCTCTCCGTGCATTAGTTTTGTCATCAATCAGATGAGTATAATTAGTAGTACCAACATTATATGGTGTCATGAAGATTATGTAAAGCACTTTGAATAGTGTTTCTCATGGAGTGAGTATTCAATATATACAAGGGGGACCCCCCTAAAAAACCCAGAATTATTTTTTGGAGGGTAGGCCCCTTGTAGTACAGGCTTCCCCCTAGGTGAGTATTCCAGGAACTCATTGGAATCAGTGTGCCAGCCAGTGTTGTGAGGGGCCGTGTTTGGCTTTCAGTAAAAATTTGTTAAGGCTTTCATTGTGTTTGCCCATTTCATTATGGGTGACTTAACCAGCGCACCTGCCCACACTGTGCTGAGTGTTCAGCAGTTTTTGACCAAAAACGGCTTGACCCTGATGCCCCACCTTCCCTATTCACCCCATATATCCCTGACCAACTTCCCACTCCCACACACACATGAAAAAAGTCCTCAAAAGGAAATGTTTTGCCAATATGGAAGAGGTGAAAAAAATGGCAGAAACACTAAAAGGTATCAAAATTTATGAGTTCAAAAGCTGTTTTGATGCCCTGGCTGGTGCAGGTCAGTGGATTGAGTGTTGGCCTGTGAACCAAAGGGTCACTGGTTCAATTCCCAGCACATGCCTGGGTCGCAGGTCAGGTCCCCAATAGGGGGAGCACAAGAGGCATCCATTTACTGATGTTTCTCTCCCACTCTTTCTTCCTCCCTTCCCCTCTCTAAAAATAAATAAATAAAATCGTAAAAAAAAAAGCTGTGTTGAGTAATGAAAAAAATGTCTTGATAGATATATTGCAGCATTTGGAGAGTACTTTGAAGTTGACTGAAGTTTAAACATGTAAGAATAAATACACAACTTTTTATAAATAAATTACGTTTTTTGGGTCCCCTCTTGTATTAGTGCATAGCAGTCCAGCAGGGATTGTCTTACTCCATCCCCTTGTTGTAATTGTGGTGAACTGGAACAGTGAACAACTCATTAAAGTCACTGAAAATAGTAAAATATATGTGTATAAGATTGTATTGAATATTTTTCAAAAATAACAATGTATTTAGGACCAATACAGTATGTAGTGACACCTTGAATCCCAACCCCCTGGTGAAGGGAGTGATTTAGAGGAAAGAGGGGAGGAAGTACTCTGGAGTGGTAATTTGTCTGTCGAGGGATCTGAGCCTTTCGTATGTCATTGTGCACATTACACAGTACACACAGACTGATCAGACCTCTCCCCCTTCGTCTTAGATCAACTCTGCACGAGGCTTGAGGATGACTCTTTCTCTCTCCGACTATGTCTTCTCAGTTTCTGTGAGATGTCTGTGGATTGGCTTTTTCCCTGTCATGATAAAACTCAGACTCTGGTTTGAAGTGAACTAGAGTAGGCTTTGATTTGAAGTTTAGGAGAAAGGGATGTCCTACATGATCTATCCCAAATTGTTGAAGTTCTCTCGGTATTGGGATTGGAGGCCTCAGTCCCAGCTAGGGTAAAGTGTAGCTTTATTACCTGAATTTCTGCTGTTTGTTCCTTTGTTCATGTACTTCTTTGAAGATTTCAGTAGGTGGATTTGGCATTCCTAGGTTCTGTCGTATCATCTGACAATAGTCCACTCTCACCAATGTTTTTAATGGGTTCACACGTGCCTGTTAGTCTCAATTTTATAAAGAATAGATAGACTTTGACAAAACATCACTGTTTGGCAGCAGACAGAAAAACAGTCAAGTAACAAGTAGAAATTCAGAGAGATTAGGTTAAATGCTACAAAAGAGAGTCTCATGTATATCACATTGATTCTTTTATATTTTTTTCTTTTTTGTCTTTATAGGTTGCTATGGTGACAGACTATGGAGCCTTTATCAAAATCCCAGGCTGTCGGAAGCAAGGTGGGAACCTGTAATGTGCAATTCAGCCTTTCCATTCCACCAGCACATCCTAATTGGTGTCTGTGTTTTTAGGCAGTAGTTTTGTTTTTCTTTAGAGATATGAATACAGACAAGTGATGGCAGGTAATTTTTAGCAGGTCTTAAATCAAAAGAATGGCATTCTCTGACATGGAGGGAGGTTTGGGGTATAGCTGCTTGGGCTTACTTCTGGAACCAGCTCTTCCCCAAATTTCATGTGTGACCCTAGGCAAGTCACTTGACCTCTTTGGTCTTAGGATTTGGGGGAAAGGACACTACTTATTCTCTAAGGCTAACATGGTGAGTTTTTTTAGTTACAGCACATGGAAAGGAAATACTAGTAATATAACTAACACAAATATATATATTATATATAATGCTTTAAATTTTCTTCATATATTGATAGGCATTTGTTGAACATTTTTGAAAAATTTCTTTCACAGCTATGATCTTATTTGTTTCTCAGAACAATTGTGGTAAGTAGAGAAGGCACATTTTACAGGCTGGCCGCCTGCTCAGAGTGCTTTAGGTAGTAATGGCATGTGCAGGGCTAGAACCCGGGCATCCTGATTTTTAGCATTACACTCCAAGTGAATCCAAAGACTCAACTTCATAATTTCTTGTGCTAAAATAATTTAAAGATTTTAATGGGAAAATGAAACCATAAGGATGTTACTAAAATAACATTTGACTGCATAAAAGTAAAAAACTTTGTTGTAAAAATTATCAGAAGTGAAGTTGAGACAATGAATTTAGTACTATGACAAAGAACTTATAAAAAGGGGGTGAAGTAGGAAAAGGGACCAAGGATATGAAGGGATTTCACAGGGGAAAAAAAATAGCAGTTGATCAATAAATAATCTTGAAAGGTGCTCATTCTCTGTATTGATTTAAAAAATAAAACAAAGGTACATCCATACAATGGAATACTACTCAAGAATGGAAAGGAATAAAAATGAAGTACTGATGTGCACAACAATCTGGATCAATCTCCAGAGAATAAACGGCGAGTTTAAAATTTCTGTTTTTTAAAAACAGTTTAATGAAATACAATACATACCATATATTTTACCCAAAGTGTATAATTCACTTTTTTTAGTGTCTTCACAGAGCTTTGCAACCATCTCTACAGTCTAATTTGAGAACATTTTTGTCATCCCCCCAAAAAACATACTCTGTACCTATTAATAGTCACCCCACATTTTCTATTACCATCCCTCTTTCCTCACCAGCTTTAGGCAACCAGCAGTCTGCTTTCTTTTTTCTTTTTTTCGTTTTCTTGTTAAAGGTATTTTTAAAAAAGATTTTATTTATTTTTGGACAGAGGGGAAGGGAGAGAGAAAGAGAGGGAGAGAAACATTAATGTGTGGTTGCTTCTCACACACCCCACACTGGGGAACCTGGCCCAGCAACCCAGACATGTGCCCTGACCAGGAATCGAACCAGCGACCCTGTGGTTTGCAGAGTGGCGCTCGATCCACTGAGCCCCACCAGCCAGGGCTGCTTTCTGTGTTTATGTATTTGCACATGTGGTCTTTTATTATTGTCTTCTTTACTTAGCATGTTTTCAGGGCTTATCCATTTTGTAGCTTGCATGAGTACTTCATTTCTTTCCGTTGCCATCCCAACATGCGGTATGGAATCAACAGCCAGTTCTCCAGCTCTCTGATCCTTTGATACCAACTATGTGTCCTACAATTCAATCTGACACCACCATAAGGTGGCATTGGCTCCACAGGTTTAAGGACTTAGTCACACAAGACTGTGGACACAAGTTGAAAGTGTTGAGTCCACAAGGTTTCCCACACATCTATGTCTGACTTGGCTACAAATTTAAACGTTTCCATACCACCTTCCCAAGTTTCAGTAATTTTCTAGAATAATGCAAAAAAATGCTGTGCTTACAGCATTTGTAGCTCAAGACAATACTGTGCTTACTAATAAAATTTATTATAAAGGACACAAATGACCAGCCAAATGATGAAGGATAAAGGATGAAGTCTAAAACGGTCCCAAGTGGAGTTGAGGTGTATCATCCTGGCAGCATGAGGATGTATCCAACAACTCGGAAGTTCTCCAGGCCTTATTATTGTTTAGGTTTTTTTTTTTTTTATGGAGGCTTTATCACATAGGCAAAGTTGATTAAATCATTGACCTTGGTGATTTAACTCAATCTCTGGCCCCTCCTATCTCCTTGGAAGTCAGGGAGTAAGGCTGAAAGTTCTAACCTTCTAATCGCATGATTGGTTCCTCTCAAGCTTACCAGCCTGCACCTGAAGCCTGCAGCCTGAAGTTCAGGGGCTCACCAATAGTCACTTCATATCATGAACTTGGATATGGTTGAGAGGGGCTTGTCCTATAGCAAGGCATTCCAATCACTTAGGAAATTCCAAGAGTTTTGGAGCCTGTACCAGGAACAAAGACCAAATATGTATGTCTTTTCTTTTTTAAAAACAGATTTTATTTATTTTTAGAGAAAAGGGAAGGGAGGGAGAAAGAGAGGAACAGAAATATCTATGTGAGAGAAAAATGTGTGAGAGAGACATCGATTGGTTGCCTCTTGCATGCCCCGAACTGGGGGCCTGGCCCACAACCCCAGGCATGTGCCCTGACTGGGAATTGAACCAGCAACCTTTGGGTTCGCAGGCTGGTGCTCAGTCCACTGAACCACACCAACCAGGGCCCAAATATTTATTTGTTATTATATCACATATTAATATAGATATTCTGGTAGTGATAGTGTTCTCTGGTTTTGCAAAATGTTATCTTTGGAGGAAACTGGGTAAAGGGAACACAGGGTCTCTCTAATATTTCTTTCAACTATAGGTGAATCTGAAAATACCTTAAAAAATATTTATTTTTTTTTTTAAGATTTTTATTTATTTATTTTTTAGAGAGGAAAGGGAAGGAGAAAGAGAGAGAGAGAGAGAAACATCAATGTGTGGTTGCTGGAGGACATGGCCAGCAACCTAGGCATGTGCCCTGACTGGGAATCGAACCTGCGATGCCTGGTTCGCAGCCCAAGCTCAATCCACTGAGCTACACCAGCCAGGGCTAAAAAATATTTTTTAAAAGTAAGTTAAAACACTCTTAAGGTCTTTGAGATTAGTGAATATTTTAAAGGTTGCTATTAATACCCAGTAGTGGAAATGGGTATTTCCAGCAATAGTTTTGCTTATTATTAGGAGCATAAATCGTTACGTGTTTTGGCAATGTTTATTTATATTTTTAATATACTTGACCTTTAATTTAGCAATTATTCAGAGAATTTAGTTTGTAATATAACGTTAAATAAATTACATACATCTACACAGTGGACAGTGCAAATGAATGGTAACTGTATTCTAAGATCTTTGGATGCTGTTGCCATCCTCATTTTACCAGAATAGGTCAATGGAAAATCTTCCTGCAATTCTACCATGCGGACACCTGGCTGACGGCAGTTGTAAAACACTATGGATTATAAGAGACATTCTAATTTCAGAGATGTTAAAGTGTGTATGTGGGAAGTGCTTCTCAGAATCCATGAGACAAGGTAGCTTTCAGTGTGCTGAAATGGAAAGATGTCCAAGATAATAAAATGAAAAGCATATTGCAAAAGAGTCTGTAGAGTATGACCCCCTCCCCTTTTAATGTACGTGTACATATGCCAGTGTATTTCAGAAACCATTGCCTACAGGGATGGGCAATAGTAGGTTTACAGTTTTCATACAAATGAGTAATACAAGAATAAACTCAGTTTCATGTACTCACAACTGTAAGCCTACTTTTGCCCACCCCCTGTGTGTTTCGGAGAGTCTAGAAGAATGCCCAACAAAGCGTTAACAGTAGTTACCTCTGGGGAGTTTGACTTGCTTAGGAAGGCATGGAAGAAGGACTTACACTACCTGCTATTTTTAAAACGAAAAAATAATTTAAATAAAGTCCAACAGCTGATCTTTGGATGATAAAACCGTGCTCTAGCCTTGGAGACTACTGTGCTGCACATTGCATGTTGGCGTTATAAACGGCTTACCAGCAGTTTCCAAGCTAGCGGTACGCAGTCTGTAATACAGTTTCTCAGTTTATGTTGACTGGGATTTCATGAGGTGGAAACTCATTCCGGTGCCTATAGGGCATATACCTCTTTTGGTCTGAAGACAGATTTTCTTAGTGTACTTGCCATAGCTGCCAGAATCTGAAAGTCCCATCGTTACTTGAGCATTTATGTGACAGTTTGGGGACTACGTGGGGATGAAAGGCCTACCGCCTTCCAGCAGTCAGTCAGCTCACTGGTGTGCGTGCCCTGTCAGATGGTGCCTCCGACAGTGTTTGCCAGCTTACACGTGAATCTGTCAGTTTGCCCGCTGTGCTGAGTGGGACCAGCCACGGAGGGAGAGCTCAGGGAGCCAAATAATTAGTTGGAAACCGAGTTCGAATCCTGGTTCTCCTACAGGTTTATTGGATAAGTTGAGCAGCTGACTTTCCTGCAGTGTATTTTAGATCCTCCGCTCTTAAAGGGGAATATTATTAAGTCCCACCCGGAAAGGACTGAGCTATGAAATAACTCGGGTCTCTAGATTTTAACATTTTTGGTTCAGAAAGGTAGACTCTAATCTGAGTTATTTTTCTCAGACTTCTATTCTCAGAATTGTTTACTACTGAGTTGAAATTTCTTTCCCAATATTCAGATCTAAACTAGATTTTCTTTTCCCTCTCATGATATTGTCCAAATAGAACTTTCTGTGATTAATGGAAGTGTTCTGTTTCTGTCCTGATGTGTGTTCTGACGCCAACCAGTTCTCCAGACACCGACCGGGTGTCTGACAGTACCGTTCAGTTCTGACACTGTCTACCTGGAGTTAATGTCAGATCCCACAGGTAAAGGGGGCCGTTCTCACAGACACCAGTTGCAAGTTCTAAGCCACTGGTACTTCTAATTTAGACTGGCTGTGAATCAAGGGGTCCCACCATCCTCTCCGCAAGTTTGATAATTTGATACAATAGCTCACAGAACTCAGGAAAACATTTTTCTTATGTTTGCTGGTTTATTATAAAGGATACAGCCAGGAACAGTCAAATGGAAGGGGTGCATAGAGCAGGTTATGGGAGGGGGGGCACACTTAGCTTCCATGCCATGCCCTCTGGCACACCACCCTCCAGCAATCCGACGTGTTCACTAAGCTGAAGCTCTCTGAATTTCATTATTCAAGAATTTTATAGAGCTCAGTCTCTAGCCTCTCCCCCTCTTTTCTGGAGGGCTGTGGGGCTGAAAGTTCCGACTCCGATCACTTGGTCATTCTGCTGACTGGCCCCATCCAGAGACTGTCTAGGGGTCCCCTGAAAGTTATCTATTACTTTAAGTTCTGCTGTGATCAGAAAGAGCTCTTTATGAAAACAAAGGACTCCTATTACTGGGGAGATTTCATGCCGGGACTAGAGGCAAAGATCAAATATATTTATGTGGTACCACATCTGTACTATCTAGTACAGTAGCTACTGACATTTTAAATGTTGTTTATTTAAATTTAAATATAAACTTAAAACAGTTACGTGGCTTGCGACTACAGTAGTGGGCAATGCGGCCCTATACATTTATCAAGTTCTTTTTTTCCTCTAGTATCCTTTGCCCACCAGCACTAAACTGAAATTTCGACAGCAGAGATTGTTCGGTGTTATACTTTTAGAGTGCCTTGCTTATGGTGGAAACTCAAATATTTTTAGCAATGAATTCAGGTTAGCAAATCATTGAGTTCCATTTTTCAGGCACTGTAGGTGGGAACACAGATAAGAAAACACAGCCCACTGTTCTCAGACTCTTCACAATCTCGGGATGTGAACAAATTACAAGGTAGTGAATAAAATGAGTGAGGCTGTAATTAATCCACTGAGCTCTTAAGTGATGAGTAAGGTCCCCATATAGTACCTGACGTATAGTGAGTGTTTAGTAAATTTCATTAAATGAATAAATGAATCCTAGTCCCAGTTCCACCATTTCCTAGCTTCTTGACTTCAGCAAATTGCTTAGTCCTTGAGCCTTATTTTTCTTGTCTGTGAGATGGGAATGATCTATGTATTTGAGAGCTTCTCAACTGGCAGGGTCATGTTTTATTCATCCTTGGGTTCATTTTTGCTTACAATAGGGCAGATGTTCAGTAAGTGTTTGGATGAATCCTTTGTCCCACAAGATAAAGGGTGAAAGCACTTGAACTTCTGTGCGTACATTATTGTCGTATACCATCGGTTGATGATAACACTTGCAAAGGCTGAAGAGGGAATTCAGGTCCCCCAAAGGTAAAGGGAGTCCTTTTATTTTGACAGTTTTGGCTGCAGCTGTTCTCTGATGGTTTGAAGTTTTCACCTCTTTCCTTTATTACCAGTGGAAGCTGTGAAGGAAATTGTTAAAGCTAACACAGTTGGGACATGAATTTTACGGGTAGTGTAATAGGCTAACTCTGTGTTTCTTACATGGTGATTGAGTTGCTAGCCGTTTCCAAGTTGTGAGAGGTTTTTTTTTTTCTTTCTTTTACCAGCAGACACTCAGATGGGACTTGTTCTGTTTAAGTGTCATGTTGGGTTTTTGGAACATGATGATGGACTTGATATGCCCTTTGGGCATTTGTGGCTTAATGTCAGAAATCCAGACACAAACTGCCCTGAAGCACTCCCTTCCAGGACAAGCCACATGTTTTTGTTTCTGTTTTGTTTGGAGTGCATGCCGGAACAGAATCAGATGCCTTTGTGTTGTTTGTAGATGGGATCATCTTTCTCCTTTTTTTCATTGAAAAGTTGATACAGATCAGTGAAAAAAATGGAGCCATATCAGTATGATTTAGGAGACCTGACAGACTCATGTTTGAATTGTAGTTCTTTTTTTATCAGCTGAGACCCTGGGCAGTTTACTCAATTTCTGGGCTATTTCCTGGTGTGAACCTGTGTCACAGGGTTGATGGGAAGATTATGTGAATGGGTTGATACATTGTTTCGAGTGAGGTGCCAAGCACAGTGAGGGAACCTCAGATGTTTGTTATATTTGGTGCCCTGTACCATATACACTTAATGCAGCTGTTGGGGTGTGTAGGTAACAATGAAGTACCTACCAAGAATTCAGAGAATTCTGAATTCTGTCTTCTGAAAAATGAAGCTAATGATGGTAAATAGCCCATACAGAGTATAGGATTAGCCATAGATAGAAATATAGTAGGTGATTGTAAATTGTGGCTGAAGAGATGTTAGCACTCAAGACTTCAACAGGACGGTCTGGGTGTAAATGCAGGGAGAAGGGACTGGGATGAAATTGTAATTTAGGAGACTGGCTTCTAATTGATGTCTCATGGTTTGTCTAGGAGGAGATTATATGAACAGGTAAGGGGTTGTCATCCACAACATAGTAAAAGAAAGCCCTGGAGTCTGAAGTTGGTAATGTCTGTCTTATTTAGGGAGAAGTGAATCTGATGACAGTAGCTAGAGAGATGGGTTCTTTTATGAGGAAGTGATAGTCCATTGAACTTGCTGGAAAAGTATCTCAAAATATTTGTCGCACTTTTGTTCTGATTTCATGTTGAAGCGGTTTCTGATCACAAGTCTAATTTTTCAGGTATTTGATACTGGGGCAGTGGGTTGTTTACCTAGATAAAGACTGTGAATCTCACCCCTGGCTCATGTGATCAGTGGATTGAGTGCTGGCCTGCGAACTGAAAGGTCCCTGGTTCAATTCCCAGTCAGGGCACATGCCTGGGTTGCTGGCCAGGTCCCCATCATGGGGCACAGGATAGGCAACCACACATTGATGTTTCCCTCTTTTCCTCCTTTTCCCCTCTTTAAAAATAAGTAAGTAAAAATCTAAATAAAGGAAAATGCTAAGCCAGAAAAAAAACAAAACTGTTAATCTTCCAGGTATAAGAAAAGAATATCCTCTATTACAAGTTAGTAAGTTGGTGAATTGTGTCTAGCCCTGAACCAATCACTAAATCAACAATCTGCTTAATATATTTTAGTGAATAAGCGTCTGTATGCTGAAGGCCCCTACATTTGCATCTCCAGTTCACACCACACCTCTGAGC